>APFE030686622.1:1366-42144 GCA_000404065.3 Pinus taeda | reverse complement strand
CTTGTTGGGGTTGTTTGTGACCTTATGGTAGAAGGTACAAAGGCCCGTGACAAGGGTGGAACTTGATGATCGTTGTGGAGGATTGGGTCATGCTTTAGCCACATTGGCTAAGTGCCCGGCATGACTCATGGAAAGATTGGAGGGCACACACTTGAGTTTCTTGGGTGGACTTCTCATGGCCGAGACCAAGAGTAAGTCTTGGTGGAACCTTTAGTGTGGGAGCTATGATGGAGAGACTCATATGATGATGATATGGTTGGGTGACCAAGTTCACTAGACCGAAGATTACAGACTTGGATGGGGATGATCGATTGTTGTGATGGGTCTACTTGGTTGGACTACATGGGAAACTTAGTCACGGACATCAGGTTGGGGACGTGGAGCATGGCAGTCTTATGCAGGGACATTATGTGGGAGAACTTGTAGAGGTGTCACTTATGGGCATCCAATGAGGAGTGCCAAAGCATGGATGTTGTGCAGATGGATTTGCTGATGTGACATGGAGAATTATTACTTATGAGCCAATGGAGAGGTTGTGCACTCTTGTACAACAAGGCCATGGACTTGGATGGAGTTGTGAGCAGACTATGGGGCATTCTCACTACATGGAGAGCTGAGGCGTCTTGCAAAGACCTTTGGGCCGAGACTTGTATGCTTGCTGAGATGTTGGTTGGGGATGGCTTATGGAGCTCATGATGATATGAGATTGTTGTGACTTTTGGGGACTTCATATATGGTGGACTTAGAGGATCTGATGCATTGAGGAGCTGAGGTCAGGGACTTTGATGCAGGATGGGGTGCATATTTTCAAGTACATGTATGGGAATGACTTGAAAGAGTGACTTGATGTAGAGGATCGATATGAGGCACTTTGGAGTGATGGAGTTACGATGATGATGATGCCTTGGTGGAAACACTTGGGCATGGGTTGAGCCGAGACTCAACTACTTTGGACAACATGTTGCAGATGAGATGAGGACTACTTCATGGACCTGAGCATGGCTTACACTTATGGATGGATTCTTGATCGAGTTGATGATGTGACAGGATGTTCGGAGAAACGACTGATGGTGGCATGAGGATGTTCACTCTCATGGTTTGAGCGTGACGGTTGGATTAGCTACCCAACTAGTTCATACATGGGGACGCGTAGTGTACAGAGATGTGTTAGCATTGTGTTGGAGTATCATGGTAGCAATTCACATGGGATGACACATGATGAGGTCGACACAATATGTTGCAAAGAGCATGTAGCTTGAGATGGAGGGGCCAGCCTTCCACGGTGGAGCAGCATGTGGAGATTGTAACAGGGTGGTCGATGGTCATGGATTGAGATGATTTCCGATGTATGACATACCGATGGGTGTATACCTTGGTATGGTGATCTTGGTGACAGATGGTTGCCGGGATGAAATATTGTCAAGGACGACAATGACTTCCAGTGGGGGAGGATGTCAGGACCTTCGGTTCGTGCAACGGGAAGGGCGACTCCACCATGCGAAGTGCATGTGAAACATGAAACGAAATGAATCTTGGGCGAGTTTATAAGGTGCTAGGCAAGTTGAGGGGGTGGTCCTATGAGTTGGGCGGGCCGACCATCCTCTGGGCGAGACAACACATTATGAATGAGTCAGTCAGGCGTTTGGTGTGGGTCGGCTGGACGTTTGGTGTGGGTCGGCCGGGTGACACAACTCGGCACCCGCCCGTATATATTAGAGGGCGTTTGGAGGAAAACGACCATCTATCATTCGATCAACAAGTTCGAACAAGGAGTTCTGAAGTGCGTGGATGAGCCCTCACAACGGGCGAAACTCGGGTGTGAACTCGTTCGAACAGTCGTTCGAGAAAATTGTTTGGACAGTCGTTCGGCAAACTTGTTTGGACAGTTGTTCAGGAAAGTCGTTCAGGAAACTCGTTCAGACAGTCATTCAGAAAACTCATTCAGACAATCATTCGAGAAAGTCGTTCAGGAAAGTCGTTCAGAAAAGTCGTTCAGGCAGGTCGTTCAGACAGTCGTTTGAGCAAGTCGTTTAGGCAGGTCGTTCGGACAATCGTTCAGGCAGGTCGTTCAGGCAGGTCGTTCGAGAGGTCATTCAGGCAAGACTCGGGTGAGGTCGTTCGGGCGACCCGGGCGAGGTCGTGCAGCGACCCGGGTAAGGTCGTTCGAGCGAACCGAGTGAAGTTGTGTGGCGACCCGGGTGAAGTCGTGTGGTGACTTGGGCGAAGTTGAACGGGTGAACGAGTGGACATGCGGACGGGTGGCCAGGTGAGGGCGTGCCGTGCACAACGAAACAGTGAAGTGTTGAGATTGTGAACAGAGGTGTGTCTCGGTTGGAGGCACCCATGTGTGGCGACTTGGAGGTGCGCCCGAGTTGGGCAAACAACACGATCGTGCGACGAGGTGAATGAAGGGTTGGTGAGTCGTGCGGTGACCATGCAGAGGTGCCGACGAGCTGGGCAACCGAGTTTGCTGAAGTTGCGAAAAATTGGCTAAGTGTAAATTTGGGGTTTCCCAAGATTTAACTTGTGCATTGTAAAAACAAAAGATTGTATAATATATTGATATCGGGGAGACTCATATTGCAGGGAGTTGCCCCTCCCTTTATACTGTTGTGCATTTCTCTTGTATAATGCTGTTGATAATGAATGTGTATGGGTGTTCATTGGTATAAAGGCACATTAATAATACTTGGTAACGAAAAATAAACTAAGTATGGATGGTTAAGGCGTAGTCTACAATCATAAGTATTGGTGAAAATAAAACGGTTGGTAGTGCCGCACCTCGCTGGCACGGTTGAAATACCACCGTAGGCTTGGGGGCGTGACACTAGGGGTCATGATTAAACCCTAAGGGACCAAAACCAATATTTTTGAGCAAATCTAGGCAAGTATATGCATGTTGGAAGAGTACTAGAGGAAACTACAAAATGTTACAGATTTACTATAGGAAGTTATAAATCATCGAATGACCAAGAAAATCAAATATAAATTGACTGGAGCAATTTTTGTATTGAATAGGATGTATTAGGTCTCCATTCCAAGTGGAATCACTCAAAAATACCTCTATTAACCCATGATAAAAAATAGCAAAAAATTAATAGTCTAAAATCTAAAAATTCGAGAACTAGTGAGCTAGTAAATCTATCAAATGCCTAATATAATCAAGTGAAAATGAAATGGGGTAAATTTTGTTATTAAATAGATTTTCTTTTTATTTAATGCAATTTGAATCAACTCGATTTAATCTCGTTAGCATGCTCTAAAAATAGCATAAATTTATTGTTATTTGCGACAAGGGACTTCGAGAAATCTAGATTTGGGAATAAGAAAACTAATCCAAGTAGTTCAATGATTACCATGACCTTCCAAATATATTCCAAGGATGAAATGATGTATTTTTTCCTATAAAATAACTTACTTCAACTATTTAACCCAATCCCACAACAAGAAATCATCAATACTAAATGCAGAAATAGGAAAAAGCAAGAACAAGAGATGCATGTGAATAAGAAGTGAAAGGAAGAAGAATAAATGATGCAAAATGGATCCGCGACTCCTAGGATGGCCAAGCCCAAGGAAAATTAGAGTCCCATGAATGAGACCAAGATTGAGAAGCTGAAAATGACACCAATATTCATTATTTCCATCAATACAATTACGTCCCTACAAGAAATGACATTAGAGCTGCAAAAATATGAGTTATCTCCACAAGAAGACTAAGAAAAATCAACGCCTAGAGGAAACTTCAACTTGGTACTTATACAAAATGATTAGGAAGCTTTCCCCACCAAAATTCCTCAATTAGTTGATCTCGTTCTCGACACTAGGAATCTGCATTAAATGACAGGGAACATGTCCCTAGATTTTCTCAATCATTGGAGCTCCAGAATTTGTGCAGTAATTTCAGAATATATTGTTGATTTATTATTTAATATTGATCCCCCTATAGTAGGGAGCAAGTCCCTAAATTATCTCCTCCTCCAAATCTTCATAATATGCCCAATATTCTCACAATATTCCACAAAAATAAATAATATTAGGCACAAATATGCAATTATCTATAAACATCCCTAATAAACATATTAAAATTAAAAATACATTATCTAATTCAAAAAGAGATGTTTAATTTGTTGAAGGTGTTATCACCAAAAAAATGATCATATAGCCTTATTTACTAGATGAATCGAAGTACACCATGTAAAGCCAATTTTACCATAGTAAAATTTCTTTCACTATGAGAAATTACCTAATCAACCACCTTTTGTTAAGTAATTTATAGTTAAACCCATGAAGAATATTAAATAAATCACTATTTATTTGATTTTCTTCTAGAAATAATTAATTAAACCGTTGTTTTATTATTATTCCTTGTCAAATTTGACCCAATCATGAAAAATAAACAGATAAATCATTATTTATCTTATTTTTCTATAAGAATAATTAATTGATCACTAATTAGTTATTATTCTTTGTTAAATTTGACTAAATCCCTTAGGAATAATTAAATAAATCATTATTTGTTTATTACTCCTTAAATAATTCCTTGAAATAATAAATAAATCATTTATTTATTTATTATTTCTAAATAGAAGTTTAATTTTTTTTTCCCTTCTAAACAAATATAATAAAATATTCCGAGTGGTTATTCCAAGAATTGGATCAATAGTATTTTATTATTGCTCATTATTCGAGGATAACTCAATATTTTGTGATAAATAGAAGGATTTTCCATTCATTGTTCACTTTTGATTATTTTCATTATTGCACCCACTATTGTAACTTTGATTATTTCATTGTCGCAAACCATATTTTTGTTGGGTTTATGCATTATAGAGGAGAGAGACTCTATAGAAGCTGAAGATGTTTGAGGATAGCTAAGAACCCATCCCATAGAGGGGGACTAGTAACATTTATTTTTTCTTTTCACAGGTGTTATTATAAAATTATTCTTTACATATCTAGTTTCCATTGGATAATTGGGGTTATTACTCTTTCTTGTGCCACCAAGGTGTGTGTCGCGACCATTAGGCCTTCACCCCAAATTTCTGCTTGGGTGTATTACTCTTCCCTATCGGATTTGAGTTCATAGCCCTTCGAGTCCCCATACTAACTCTTCTCCTGGTCCTTTTGATTCCTCATCTAATTCTGAACCTCCTTCACCACATATTGTCACCATGTCTGGACCCACAGCTGGTGCAGGAACCCAACGTTGTGGTGGCTCCAGTTCTACACCGGTGGTCACATCAAGGCAAACAGTCTCTGGAACCATTCTGACAGCCCCCATGCTCAACTTTATGGTTGGGTTAAGTCCATTGTATCTTAACCAGTTGATAAACAACCCCTACACCATGATGTTGGTTGGCCCTTTGTGCTGACTAAGCTGCCCTCAAACATCCCAAAGTTCGAGGGTATTGTTGGAGAGGATCCTACCAACCATTTTTTATCCTTCCACATGTGGTGTTTGTCTAACTCCATAACCGATGGCTCCATTCGTCTTCGACTCTTCTGACACACACTCCCTAGAGACGTTGCAAAATGGTATGTATACCAGCCCTCCCCCTCTCATTCTTTTTTTGTGATGCTTGCTAAAGCATTCCTATCATATTTTCAGTTACCTCTCTAGTACAACACTGGTACTGAGTTATTGACCACATTCTGTCAATCCTCCGCCACTCGCCTTTCTGACCATGTTCAAGAGTGGCATCGAAAGAGGTGCACATGTTGTGCCCCGCCTTTTGAAGACTGTGTCTATAAGATTGGTTTCTTAAGAGCCTTTTATCCCCCATCTGGAAAGATGTCATGTCCCATTTTCCTCAAACTGAGGAAGAAGCTCTCCAGACTGCTTTGAGATATGATCTGATTTATACACAATCCGGTTATGTCTTTACCGTCATTCCAGACCTCCCTCATCCTTGAGTTTCCAATGCACTGGGGGCATCTCACACCACCAACAGTATAGTTGGATCCCTCTCACACTCTTCGCCATATTCTCAGTAGAGTTATGGATATCAATAGGGGGCACCACTTCCTCCAACATTTATGCCCCTCCTACCAGCAACATGTTTACAGGGCCCCAACCCGTCTACCAAACTATTTGTCCTTTTTATGCACAACTTGGCGCTCCAGCCCCTCAAGCATTAGCACCACAGCATCCCATGCATCCTCAGCCCCAGCAGCCATCGCCCCCTCAAGGCTAGGTGTTTACGTAGCAACGTGATACCAATCCCCAAAATTCAAAGAAAAAGAATAAGGGGAAGGGTAACAAGGGTAACCATGGTAACCAAGGTAACCATCCTAGTGAACCACAAGGGAATGAGCATAACACCAACAACCAAAAACAGAGCAGCCAGCCCAAGAAAAACAAGGCCATTTGTATGAATACGCCTTGTGCATGTTGTGGTGTGCATGGCCACTATACACATGAGTGTCTTCTTTTACCCCAGATGGACCAAATATGGGAAGCTCAAGTAGCTTCTACAGGTCAAAAATTGCCTCAAAATCTTGTGCCACCTCAATTGGCTGTGCTCACAAATCCTTTCCCTCAGCAAGGATTTGTTGTTTCTCAACCCCAGCTAGGTCAAGCAACCCACCTCCCCCAACCTTCTAGTCTCGGTGACTACCAGATCCTTATGATGAACTCTGATGAGGTTGACCCCTCCAATATCAAGCTACAAACTCGATCGTGCTAGTATGAAAAGCCCTCCACTTCATCTGCTATAGAGTCCAAAACCAAAGTATCCATTGAGCCTCTTATGACACCAAATGATCCTTTATAGATCCCTCAACCCAAATTTGAGGCCATGCCCAAGATCCTTAAGGGACCATTACGTTGTAATGAACTTCTAATAGCATTGCCCATACATACAGTATAGTAGATGACTTAGCGCAATCACCTGCTGCCATGTCAACTTTGGAAGTCCTCTAGTCATGCCCTTCCCAAAAGAAAGATCTACTAACTGCCTTGGGTGTAGTGTATCCTTCTGACGATCATTTGATTGTATTCCTAGTTGATACATTAGAGTATCCCCCATTACCTTCATCAGTTGCTTTTTAGATACTAGTTAGAATCCGTAATGTCGTCATCTCCAGATGCATTATTGATGAAGGTGCATCCACCTGTGTGATGTCCGCTACTATTTGGAAATAGATAAATTCACCTAAGTTGTCCCCCTCCACCATCACTTTGTGTGCTTGGGATGGACACTCCTCCCAGCCCCTTGGCATGTACCACAATTGTCTAGCGACTCTTTCGGGCAAGAATATCCATGTCAATATCGAAGTCATCAATGCCCCTATAGATTACAACATTCTCTTAAGTTGTAGTTACACATATGCCATGTTAGCTATCGCGTCTGCAATGTTCCACAATATGTGCTTCCCCCATGAAGGGAAGATCATTACCATTGATCAGTTGACTTACTACGAGCCGACATCTGTGACCTCCCCTGAGTCCATCATCTCATTGATGTATGATAACCAGCCTTAAAATACTTGCACCAATGTCTCACCCAGAGTCTATAAGGATTCCCCATTGTTGGGTGCTTTCCCTGGTCCTCCCCCTCCCATTTCTGAACCTTCTTCCATGAGTGTTTGCATGTTCCAAGCATCACAACTGCTCTTAAGCAGTCCAATACACCTAATCAATAGCTAGCTCCTCATCATCATGTTGTTGCTCTTCCCACTGAACCATTTGGACCCAGCCCCCTAGAACCTCCTTCATTTGTGGGTGCCTCTCCTATGTTCCTACCAGAAACTATTCCTCCAAGTCTCAACCGTCCAAGAGCTATTCCGCTAGGACATTATCCTATCAGCTAGATACCTTTCTTATTCCCCCCTCTAGGCATTTTTTCTCTACCTATCATGGCTTCACTGGTCCTTCCTAACATGACTTTGAGGATCCCATTATGGTACACCATCCCCCTACAGACATTCCTCCTAGTTAGCCAAGACCTTATCACACTTTGAACCTGGTTCAACCGGTCCCCATGACCCCTGCCGCTACTTCAGTGCCATCACAACCTTAATAAGAACTAGCTCCTGTTGCAAAATAATCTGGCCAAGGGGCCAAAGACAAAAGAAAAGATTTGAAGGAAAAGGCTTCCCAACCTCCTCCAGCCCCTAAGGTCCCAAAGCTGACATTCTCGTGTGCTTTGTGTGAAGTTGTTGGGCATACCACCAACAATTTTCCTGAACTTCCTCAACTTAAACCATTGGTTCATGAAGCGTTCCCCAAGTCAAATATTCCAGAATTCCATGTTAACATACTGGTCCCACCTAAGAAACTCAAAACACTTCACGCAAACCACCCTTGTGCCTTGTGTATCTTCATGGTCATTATTCCCATTGTTGCCCCCATCTCGATGAATTTCACAATTGCCTTGGGGCAATTCATGAATACGAGGCCACTTGTAGTAGAACCTCTACTCCTCTACCTATGGATTCTTCCACCTATTTGCCCATCTCCCAACCTGATGAGGACACCATGGAAGCTATGTCTACCCCTGATTACCCCTACCCTTTAGTAAGGGGGCATTTCTTTAGAGCCTTTCGAAGGCTATTTCCTTCCTATTTCTCTCAATGTGCTCTACCTCAAGAAATTTTGCTCATAGCACATCCCTTTGATTTGCGTCATGAAGTCAAGTAGATTACATCATCTCATCTATTGTCTTTTGCACCTTTCTTATGGATCCATCATCCACACCATATATCGGCCATGCCGACGGTGCAAGTCTCTTCTCCTAGAATCTAGCCTCGGAAGACTGGACCATTTTCACCCCCTTTCATACGTTAGTCCTTTCAAACGGTGTGTGCATTGAATATACCACCAATAATTAGGCTGAATATGATGCAATGATAGGTTTGTTAGTCGATGCCCTCTCCCATCGCATCCTTCATCTTCATGTTCATTTAGATTCCTTGATACTTGTCATGCAATTGAATGGTGTGTATCATGTGCATAACCAAGTCCTATTTAGAAAATATCTACGAGTGAAGCTATTGGTGCATGAATTTGAAACCATTACTTCTAGTCATGTGCCTATAGCCGAAAATCACTATGTAGATACCATTGCAAACAACATTCTAGATTGGCATTTATCACATGTATACCATAGAAGACAACCATAAATAAAACAAATGGTGAACCATAATCATCATATAAAATGCATCATCATATTATGTATCATATAAGTGCTTGGAGATATACCTCTAAATACATCTGACATGCCCATAGCATGTTACAAAAATCACAATCAAGGGGACCCACATGTCCCTGCATCTAGCCATTGTCCAGCGGATCTCGCGCCAAAGGCTCTGCTCCACCTACATGTAAATCACATACTACTGACCTACCATCACCACGCATCGCACGATACCTAGCCACTCTGAGGGAAGATCGGTGCACTCATCTATGTATCGGTCCTCTAAGCCATGTCATCTGCACTCTGAAATCCTGGTCAAAAGTACATCAAACCTAATATTAGAGTCAGTATTTGCATACTTCCATCAGTGATCAAAATTTCTCTTTTCATATTCATTTTAGGTGTTGCACATAGAATTTTTTTATCATTACATTAGGTCATGCAAAAATTTACTCACTAATGGTAGTCCTAGTCAAGAAACATCACTCTTCCTCAAATTTGATTACTTGTTGACCCACCTTCTATTGGAGATAATACTGAGAGGGGGGGATTAATCAGTATTAGCAAGTCAATAATATTTAATTTCCATAATCAGATTCATATACACTACTTTTGTTAATTAAACTTGCGTGTTTACGCAGCTGTATGTAAGGAAACTAGCATATACTCTTCAAACTTACACTTAGTTAATTCATCATATATTGATCTTTAATCTGTGCATTAGAACCATATAAATAGTAACCAGGTGAAGTAAAACAAAATAGACAATCACACACATGAACACAAGATATAAGGTGGAAACCCAATGTAGGTGGAAACCTAATGTAGGTGAAAACCACCTACTGCAATCGTCTATCTTCTTTTAATAAGAAACTTCTTTTTACAATTTTTGTACTGGTGCAAACTTATACTAGTACATAGGCTTCTACTTGTAGAAGGCTACGACCTTCTCTCATTCTCCAGCTTCTCCTAGAAAGGAGCTATAACCCCCTAGCTCTTGTACTAGCTGTTCCTTTGACTAGTACGTAGGTGCAAGCCTACAAAAGGCTACAACCTTCTCTTCTCTTCCAGGGACCATGTTTCATAAATTTTCAGACTCGATCCATCAATAACATTAATCAACCATCAATTATATCTACATCATCCAATCTCCTTTGCACCAACGAAAACTGAATCACTCAATCACTTCTCAGAATGTTGTAACCAGAATCAGTAACCAGAACTCAAGCCAGAACCCAGAACACTGCAATAGCAAACAGAAGTAACTAAAGCATATTTTATTAGGTATACACTCCTTCAATGTGTCGAACCTGCATAGATACACCATTATCTCAAGGAAAACCTACGTATACGCTGTTTTGATATGCAAAACCGGCGTGTGTACATGCCTTTCCTAAAGTGAACGTGCATACAGATCTGTAAATAATAATTTAAACTTTACAACAATTCCATACGTCAGTTATACCCAGATCATCACATTTACAGATTACAACATGCATCAGTCATTCAGATAAAAGATCAAAAACCACACAAAGATACTTCTATTCAAGCCTTAAGATCTTGACCGATTATCAGATCTTATCCTTCATCAAGCGCTAAGGTTCATCCTTGATTTAGATCCAGCCATGCACCATAACCCAATAACCTGTATTCTAGATCTTTCTCTTCATCAGATATTCAATTCTTGAGTGCCTTTTCCTAATGATCTTCTCCTCCTTTTATAGTCTTAGGCCTTACTCAATACCATGGTCCAAAACCACTTAGAATCAATACCTTGGACCAAATACCTAGGGTCAACGCTTCGGACAAGATACCTTGGACCAATACCATGGATCAAAATACCATGGACCAAATACCACGGACCAAAACTAAATTTTTCAACACGTACATTCCTTTCCATCCATGAAAGTCCATGTGTATGCTATACGTGCCTTTTGGTATGTGAACCCATGTGTACATGCGGCTTGGTCAATGGGGAACCTGCGTACACCTTTCTTTCTTCATTCTGTGAGCCTGAACTTTGATCTATCATCTATGTGAGTTGACATCAAGGACAACACCTGTGTCATAGTGCCAAATATGTATCATAATGCCAACAATATCCCCCTTTGAACTTGATGGAAACCCAAAGTCACTCTCCCCATTTTTCATCAAGGGCAAAGGGTTATGCTCCCCCTGAGTACATTCTAAATTCTTTGATATGCTGAAGTGTGCTATCCATGCTCCCCTTGAATATAAGTAAGGTCTGCAAAAACATGACTCTATACATACATCATAAATGACCTTCCTATCACTAATGACTCATACATACATCCATCTCCCAACCAAGTGGCGATATACCAAGTTTGACTCATCCACCCAACCAAGTGGGTATATACCAAATGTTTATACATGTCAGAACAAGAACATTACATCATCCATCCCATGCGTAGTGGGGAAACAAAATAAGTTGTTTCATGACCTTGACAATAAAAGATATACATGACATAGAGACCAAATATCTAAAATAAGACTATGATAGTTATCAACAACTATCATTAGCAGCATCTGTCAATCACCATCCATACTAGAAACCATGATCTCCCCTCGAACTTGTTCCACATGAAAAAACAACTATGAATTTGTACCAAGATCTTCTAAGTATATGCTCCCCTGAACCTGTGCCAGATGATCACTGTCAGACCTATATCAGACACCTTTCATCCATTATTTTTCTTCAAACCAATATATACGCAAATGTATCCATAGCAACCGGCGTATGTATGTGGATACGCTTCATTAAACTCGCGTACAACCACTTTTCTCTAAAACAGATAAGTTTTACCAGCAAGATGATGCATCAACTACTCCCAGCTTTTGTCTGAGATATTCAAATGTCTCTCTAGGCAGTGGTTTGGTGAATATATCAACAACCTGTTCTTTGGAGGGAACATACTCCAATTTGACCTTTTGTTCAAGCACTTATTCACATAGAAAATGATATTTGATGGGTATGTGCTTGGTCTTGGAATTCATGACTAGATTCTTTGAAATATTGATTGCACTTGTATTACACATAGAATGGAGATGGGTGGAGTACATGTGATTTGAATGTCTTGCAATGTTTGCATCATCCAAAGGAGTTGTGTGGAGCAAGATGCAGCAGCCACATAGTCTGCTTCAGCTATAGATAATTCAATTGAACTTTGTTTCTTGTTGAACCAAGACACTAATCTAGAACCCATATAGAATGCACCACCACTAGTGCTTTTCTGTCATCCACGCTCCCTGCCCAATCTGCATCTGTATATGCATGAAGTGTAAGATCTATATCCCTAGGATACCATAAACCAAAATTCTAAGTTCCTTGAAGATATTTGAAGATCCTTTTGACTGCCTGAAGGTGTGATTCCTTTGGATTTGCTTGGAATCTTCCAACTATTCCCACTGCATGCATGATGTCTGGTCGGGTACCTGTGAGATAAAGAAAACTGCCAATCATGGATCTGTAGGTTGGTTGATGTACTGCTGTTGATTCGTCATTTGAGCTGAGACTACATCCTATTACCATGGGGGTACATACTGGTTTAGAATCTTCCATGCCATATTTTTTCAAGATATGCTTGAGATACTTGGTTTGTGATAGAATAATACCGTCTTTATTTTGTTGAACTTGTAGGCCGAGAAAATATGTGAGCTCACCAAGTAGGGACATTTCAAATTCTTGCTGCATTACCAAAGCAAAGTTTTGACTCATGGCTTCTTCATTGCTACCAAAATGATATCATCAACATACACTACAAGTATTAGCAATTTATCATGATCAATCTTTGTATATAGATTGCTATCAGCTGATCCTTTTGAAAAACCTTCTTGATGGAGGTATTTGTTAAGATGGTAATACCATACCCTTGGAGCTTGTTTTAGACCATAGAGAACCTTTCTGAGTTAGAATACAAATTTTGTATCATTTCCAAGGATGAATCTATCTGGTTGCTCAATAT
Source organism: Pinus taeda (assembly GCA_000404065.3). NCBI lineage: Eukaryota > Viridiplantae > Streptophyta > Pinopsida > Pinales > Pinaceae > Pinus > Pinus taeda. Next base: position 29,021 of record APFE030686622.1, on the reverse strand, counting down.
ATACCTCTTCTTCTAAGTCTCCATTAAGAAAGGCAAATTTTACATCCATTTGGTATATTTTGAATTTCTGAAAGGTAGAAAGAGTAAGGAACATTCTTATGGCTTCAAGTCTAGTAATAGGTGCAAAAATTTCTTCAAAATCTATACCTTACTGTTGAGCATATCCTTTACAAAAAATTCTGGCCTTGTTTCTGATAACTTCACCATTTTCATTCAGCTGGGTTTTAAATATCCATTTGGTTCCTATGATATTCTTATCATGAGGTCTAGGAACTAGTTCTCAAGTATTATTCTTTTCAATTTGCTCAAGTTCTTCATTCATGGCCTTGACCCAACATTCATCTTTGCATGCTTCATTTACATTTTGAGGTTCGATGGAGGAAAGCAATGCTAGATAGCTTGAAGCTTCTGTAATAGTTCTTCTTTTCTGCACACTTGCCTCTTTTTGTCCCAAAATTTGAGTGTCTGGATGATTTTTCTGAACATACCTAGATGGAGTCTTTTCTTCTACTATTATCTATTCTTCTAGTGCTTCATTGGTTTCTTCTTCTTTAGAATTAGTCTGATTTGATGTGGAAGGATAATCCTCATCTTCTTCACACTCTTTAGTTTTTACCTGCTTTGGATTTTTTCCTTCTTCATCAACCACAACATCAATACTTTCAATAATTTTCCCAAGTGTTTTATTATAACACTTATATCCTTTACTTCGAGAAGAGTAACCAAGGAGAATGCCTTCATCTGCTCTAGGTTCATATTTGCCAAGTTTTTCATCAGTCCTTTTGATGTAACATTTTCTTCCAAAAAATTTGAAGTATTTTACAGTAGGAGTCTCACCATACCAAAGTTCATGTGGAGTTTGAGTGTTGTTTACCTGAACGTTTGTTTTGTTAAGGATAGCGATGACAACAAATTAAACTTCACCCCAAAAGGTTGCAGGAGTTCCAGACTCATCTAGCATGGCACGAGCCATTTGTTGAATATTTCTATTCATCCTTACTACCACTCCATTTTGCTGAGCATTCCTTGCAGTGGAGAATTCTCTTTTTATTCCATGTTCTTCACAAAAGTCGAAGAATTCATCCGAGGTAAATTCCCCTCCTCGATCAAATCTGAGGCATTTGATTTTGCGATCTAATTCAGTTTCAACCAAATCTTTGAAGGCTTTGAACTTTTCAAATGCTTCATCTTTATGCTTTAGAAGTCCTATCCAACACATTCTAGAAAAATCGTCAATGAACAATATGAAGTATTCTTCTCCACAAGGTGACTTTTTCCTTGATGGACCAGATAAATCAATATGTACAAATTCAAGAGGCTTACTAGCTGATCCTTCCTTCTTGGGGAAATGTGCTCTGGTTTTCTTACCAAATTGACATGATTTTCATATTGTATTTTCTGGAATGCTGATATCAGGAAGATCACGAACAGCCTGGAATTCTCATGCTTTCCTTATTTGTGGGAAGCTTAGATGCCCCAATCTTCTGTGCCATAGCCAGTGTTCATCATTTTTGCTTAGATAGTTGTTTTCCTCCCTTGAGTATGTATAAGTTTCTTGGAGTTCTTATGCCTTTTATCACGGTTTCTCCTGTATCAAGCTCACGAACAACACATCCATTTGATCAAAATACTATTTCATTTCCTTGATCACACATTTAACTCACACTCAATAGGTTATGCTTTAGACCATCAACATACATAACATTCCCAGCTTTAACCTTTTCTTTTAAGGGAACAGAACCTTTACCTTTTATGACAACAGGAGTGTCATTTCCAAATGAGACATTCTTTTCCTTTTCTAAGGTATTGTATGACTAACGTTTTTCTTTATCACCTGTCATGTGTTTCTAGCATCCACTGTCAATGTACCACTAATTTTCTTGTCCTTCTGCATACAAGGTTATACCACATCTTTCTATTTGTGGTTCTTTCTTTCTCCATATTTTGGGACTCAATGAATTTTGCTCCTTCTGAGATGTTTCCCAAAATTTACTCCTGGATTTACAATCTTCATGACCGAAGTTGTTACAGATAGAGCATTCTATTTCATTTTCAAGAAATGAAAATTTATTGTAGGTCCTTTTCATAATCCCTGTCACATTCCTTTGATTTTGTGTTTCTCTAGTCATGATGGTCTTGTAGGCAACACATTGAGTAACTTTGTGTCTAAAGTTATGACATGAAAAACATTGGCCATTAAAGAATTTCCTGCGATTATCGAATCTATTGACCTGGTGATTGTAGTTTCCATTGACATTCATTCTTGAAGAAAATTGAGTATGATTTACCTGAGTTTGGTTGTAACTTCTATTCATCCTTGAAGTAGATTGAACCTGATTTACTTGGTGAACTTCTTTATGCCTCTGTTGATGATTGTCAAACTGTTCACTGCTCTTTGCTGCATCAAGATAGCTTTTAGTGGAGGTTGACAGATCTGTGCTTGAGATGTTTCTTCAGTATATCCAAGACATGTATTTATCAGAGGAGAACGTTGCACTTTGATAATTTCATCTAAAGTTTCTAATCCTTTAGCAAATCTGAGATTGAGAGCTTTTGTTTTCTCAATATCTTTCCTTAGACCCACAATTTCACATTCTAGTTTTTCATTGTGTTTTTCTCTTTCAGTATGTTGGAATGTCAGATTATCTATAATCATATTCTTTTCTTCTAAACATATTTTGAGTTTAGAGATTTCTTCATAAATATTATCTTCATCTAAAGCATCCAAGAAATGATCATCTTCAAAAGCCATCAGAAGTCTATAGTCATTATTATCTCATCAATATTTGATAAACCTTCGCTATATTCATGCGTATAGTAGCTCTTCTTACTTACACTTTGCTTTCTATTCCATTTTGCTAATTCCTTACCTTTATCAAGCTTATCTTTATGAGGACATTTGGCAGCATAGTGACCGACTCTTCCACAAGCAAAACATTTGAAAGGTAGTCTACCTATGATTATTCCAGAACCCCGTTGAACGTTCTTAAAAAAGTTTGCTTCTTACTCTTCTTTTGAAATGTGTCATGATTCATTGAGTTCTTATCTTCTTGAAGATTTGAATGCGGCTTCTCTCATGTCTGATGGACCTCCTTTTCTCATTCTGAAAGTAGTTAAGATTTCGTGTAGTTGTGTCATAGTGATACTCTGAAGATCCTGCTTTTCTTCTATGGCAGAAACTTTTGGTTCAAGCTTAGTAGACAAGGATCTTAAAACCTTTTCAACTAAAGTAACTTCTTTTATCTCTTCACCCAAGTTCTTCATGCAATTAACAATCTCATCTATACGTAAGTAGTAATTAGTTATACTTTCATCATTGTGCATTTTGAGAGTTTCATATTGAATTATGAGATATTGCAGTTTTGCACGTTTTACCTGATTGTCTCCTTCATAGCTTAGAATGATCTTGTCCCATATTTATTTGGCAGTTTTGAGCTGCATAACTTTGACAAATTTTGATTGTGACAGACTTCCCAATAATGTATTGACAACCTTGGCATTGATTTCATATTGCTTTTTACCTATCGTATCTGTAGGAATTGCTGATGGAAATGTATATCCTCCTTCCACAATTTCCCAGACATCTGTTCCAAGAGATTGAAGATAGGTTATGGTTCTTACCTTCCAATAAACAAAGTTTCTCCCATCAAATGATGATAGATCTTCCTTCAAGCGATCAAGCTTATTCTGAAGGACCTACTTGATAGGGGCGGGGGGGGGGGGGGGTGAATTAGTATTAGTAAGTCAATAATATTTCACTTCAGATTTATATACACTACTTCAGTTAATCAAAATTTCATGTACGCAATTGTATTTAAAGCAACTAGTGTATACCCTTCAAACTTATAACTTAGTTAATTCATCATATGTTGATCTCTAATATGTGCATCAGAAGCATATAAACAGTAACTAGGTGCAGTAAAAAATAGAACAAACAATCACACACATGAACAGAATATATAAGGTGGAAACCCAATGTGGGTGAAAACCACCTGCTGCAATCGTCTTTATCTTCTTTTAATAAGAAACTTAATTTTACAATTTTTGTATTGTTGCAGTCTTATACCAATACACAGGCTTCTACCTGTAGAAGGCTACAACCTTCTCTCGTTCTCCAGCTTCTCCTGGAAGGGAGCTACAACCCCCTAGCTCTTTTACTAGCTGATGTGTTTACTAGTATGTATGTGCTAGCCTACAGAAGGAACCTTCTCTTTTCTTCTAGGGACCACGTTTCATAAATTTTCAGACTAGATCCATCAATAACATCAATCAAACATAAAATATATCTACATAAATCAATCTCCTTTGCACCAACCAAAACTGAATCAATCAATCACTTCTTAGAATGTTGTAACCAGAATACAGTAATAGTAACCAAAACCCAAGCTAGAACCCAGAACACCACAACAACAAACAGAAGTATCTAAAGCATATTTTATTAGGTATACGCTACTTCAATGTGTTGAACCTGCCTACATTTTCTCAAGGCAAACCTGCGTATACGTTGTTTTGATATGCAGAACTAGCGTGTATACACACCTCTGTGAAAGTGAACCTACGTACAGATCTGTAAATGATGATTTAAAATTTACAACAATTCCAGACATTAGTTATACCCAAATCATCATATTTACATATTACAACATGCGCCAGTTATTTAGATAAAAGATCAAAACCACACAAAGATACTTCTCTTCAAGCCTTAAAATCTTGACCCATCAATAGAACTTATCCTTCATCAAGCACTCAGGTTCATCCTTGATTTAGATCTAGTTGTGCACCATAACCCAATAACCTGTATTCTAGATCTTGCTCTTCATTAGATATTCAAATCATGAGTGACTTTGCCTAATGATCTTCTCCTCCTTTTATAGTCTTAGGCATTACTCAATACCGTGGTCCAAAACCACTTAGAATCAATACCTTGGACCAAATACCTGGGGTCAACACTTCGGAAAAAATACCTTGGACCAATACCATGGACCAAATACCACATACCAAAACTAAGTTTTCCAACATGAACGCGCCTTTCCTTCTGTGAAAGTGCGTGTGTACACTATACATGCCTTTTGGTCTGCAAACTTATGTTTACACGTGGTTTGGTCAATGGGGAACCTACGTATACCTCTATTTATTCATTCTGTGAGCCTGAACTGTGATTTGTCATCTATGTGAGTTACCATCAAGGAAAACACCTGTATCATAGTGCCAAATTTGTATCATAATGCCAACAATCTTTTTGAATGATTCCACTTAGAATAGGGACCTAAGACATCCTAGTTAATCATAAAATTTGTCCCATCCAATTTGGATTTGATTTTCATGGTCATTAAACCCTCGCCAATTTCATAATTTCACAAGGAAACTTCTCCAAGTTTTTTGAGCAAATCCATTCATCTCCCAACTTTGGTTTTGAGTTCTGAGTGATCCTAAGAATTTTACCACTCCATCCACCCATCACACACCTTTCCTAAGCCTCCCATCACCTCCAACACCTCAGATTTTTCTCTCGACTGTTTCCTGTAGGTTCACTATAATTCCTACAGGATCATCTTGTAGGTTTCTAGTACATCCTATAGGTTTTCCTGAAATGGCCTGTCTTGAGGTTGAATTGATGGAAAACCCCTAGGAAGTCACCAAAAGCCTCCAAAGGGTCTCCCACACCATCCAATCATCTCCTAACCCTTCCATCCAACCTCCAACATCCTTAATTCACCTGCCACATCACTAAAAGAAATTAGTTTTCATACTTGATTTTTCATGAAAAGACAAAAACATATTTATTTCAGTCCCTTTACTTTTACATTAGTGATGTTTGATGCTTCTTACTTCCATGCTTAGATATTAGCATTTTGTTCATGACAATTTAGAATTATTTCAAAGCATAGTTTCTTGGCAGTTAATTAGGAAATGGTGTGATTTAGCATTGAATTTCCGTCTCTTTCCTCGTACTTTCTTTCTTGCAATAGGTTAAGGTTCCATTTCGAACATTTCATTTTTTTCAATTCATTTAGGATTTGACTTCAATACATGCACTCCATTACGCCATGACAGCAAAGGAAAGACATATTGTATGCCGCACATATAGTGTCGACACCTCTTAAGTTTTTACGAACCCCAGGTTGATATTAAAGTTGGTAGACTTGGGCGTTGTAGCATTCTTGTTGCAATACCAAGGCTCATCACTTTTTGGCACCAATGCCAGGGAGGCGTCAAAGTATCCATTGTTTTATTCCCTAGTTGATTCATTTCTTTTTAATTTTTGCAAAAACAAAAATAATATATTCATTAGGCATATTTAATTTCAAAAGTAGAAAATTGCATTGCATTATAGTTTTCATTCAATCATAAAAACAAAAATAAATTTCTCCAACACTAGCCCACCCCCCCATTTGATCACATGGTGCAGTAAGAGCCATATCACTATTCACTTTTGCAGGTATAAGAAGAAGATGGCAAAGAATGTAGAAGAAATGGATGGAGATTATGAAAATGAGGAAGATCATCTCGGATTTCCCATTCAAGAAACTGATGGTAGTGCGCACATGAAGAACATCCCTCCATCTTTTCTTCCAAAATTTCATGGCCTGAGGTCAGAGGATCTGGAAACCTTTCTCTTTGAATTTGAAATTGTTTATAGATCTTATGGTTACTTGTTAAAAAAATAAAAATTTGAGATTGTTTTCGACAAGTTTGAAGGATAGAGCTCTTAAATGTTTCATGAGTTTAGGGTGTAATTCAATAAGATCATGGAATGATATGCAAAATATATTTCTAGAAAAATATAAAGATCATGATCTTAAGGAAGAAATTTTTAGGATGAATCAAAGAGAAGATGAGAGCCTTGAGGATCTAATAGAGAGGTTCATGTACAATGTTAAGAGGGCAAAGCTACACCATTTAGGATCCGACACACTAAAAACCTTCTTACTTAGAACAATTAGAGATGCATGGATTGATCTCCTTAATCTCATGAGTAGAGGTGATGTATACAAATTATCATTTGATGAAATTTTTGAAACATGCAAACACATATAAAGAGGAAAATCAAGAGTAGGTAAATCAACATCAAGATCGGTAAGTCAAGCTAAACTTGGAAATTTTTTTCATGATTTTAAAATAAAAATTCTTAGCAATCTAACAAAACAAGTAGAAATGTTAAGAGTGCAAGATGAAGGAAAATAAAATGTTGATATTTATGTTGCAGAATCACATGATGTTAAACAGTGTCCATCACTACCAAGGTTGAAGGAAGTTTACCAAGAGGAAAATGGAGAAAGTCAATCACCAATGTAGCTATGTTATGTAGCTCTAAGAGGACCATGGCAACTTCTTCAACCTGAAATGATGCAAGAGCCTAATTCACAATTTCAAGCTTATGTACATCCACCTCAAAGTAATTGGAACACACCCTTTCCTTGGCAACATTGGCCATCTCAACCCCAAAACCAATCTTGGCAACAAGGCTGGCAAGGAACTTATGGGAGCCATCCACAATATCCTCCATACCAAACTTCATGTTATCGTTACCATTCACCTCCACCACAACCACAACCCCATTCACATCCATCTCAAATATACACTCCCACTCAACTACCTGTACCACCATTTCCAAACCCACATGCTGAAGTAGCTCCACCCACTTACAATGTTGAGATATGACACTTCCAAACATATCCTCTTGAGCTCAATGGTATTCACCATAGCTCAGGAAGAGTATTGCAAAAAAGAGATTATACTGATATCATTAAAGGACCACATCTAGAAGAAGAAGATTCAAAAGAGAAGATTAAAGAACCATGGGCTGCATTTGATGAAGAGAAGACAACAAAATTGGAGAGTGAGAAAGCTCCCTCATGGTTACCATCAAATCCTCCGTGTATTCAAGAGAACCATCAGCAAAAAGAGGAAGATTTGAAGGTCATGGTAGAAGAAGACATGAAGAATGATCGAGAAGCAAAAGGACCAAGGAAATCACAACTATATTGAAATATGGTTCCAGACAGTCTCTAAGTTGCAGCATCACTCTCTTCCTCAACTATGCTTGATCCTTTCAAAGTCAAATCATTTGGTCTCTGAAATCCAGGAACATGTCAAAGCATACATTTCAAGCCTCCACAAAATTTTTCATCTTGATGTGCACATGGCTCCATTGGAAGTATTCTTTGTTGGCTTATTGGGGCCTCACCCAGGTTCAGAGTTAAGTTAGCTAAAAAAAACCTTGGTACTATTGGCCCTTTTGGAAACAGTCCACGAAGCACGTACTGAGGTCTCACCTGAAGTAGTATGGAAGGATGTTAGAACCAGGTTTCCGCACCCTGGATATGTTCGATGAGTTCAAGTGGTCCGTGGTTTAACCCTGCGTGCAAGTTGCTAAGTGCACTTTCCCTTACCTCACAGCCTCATATATTGCCTTCGCGCAGCCCTACCGAGGGGCTGAACATTGCACTCTACGTTATTATCCAAGTCCTCAATGGTAGTCCAACGTTAGTTAATTACCTTTGCCTACTTGAGTGTTTTAAGTATACTTAACAATATAAACCATTCATATAGGTGTGTGTGGTAAATAAACAATATATTTGCAAATCATATCAAACATGCATTAACCCAAGAATAGAAACACAGAATTATGATAAAACTTCTCTTTATTAATTTCTTCCTCGATTACAAACTTGACTCTGCCCTGCGCACTTAGCTGCAAGGGTCCACGCACTCAACTACGAACTACTAGACCTCTGTGTACTCGGCTACAGAGCCTTCTCCTACTCTATGACCCAAAGACACACTTCACTTCACTACTTAGACTCTCTTCCTATCTCTCTACTACTTCCATTTACACTTAGAGGCTTGCTCTATTTATACAATCCCATGGTCTGCAGACCATGGGTAGGTTTGTCCAGCCAATATTACATTACAAAACTAGGGTGGACAACCCTGTGACTCTATCATACATTTCACACCCAGCCCCTACAATTTGTGGAGCTTTACAACAAAATTTGGTCAAAACTTGGGATTTGAGCCCAAAAACATGCCTTGGGGGGATTCCAGGCCCAACAGGCCCCCAACACAAACATCATGACTTGCCCTCGAGTCACTTTGTCAGTGTGGCGATATTTGCACAGAGTCCCTCCAATTGTTCTCGAATTGCACGAAGGTCAGCAGCACACTAATCTGTTGCTTGTTGGATCTGTTGCATACATTGTTTAAAGACCTCTGTGTCTAGGGTGCTTCTCTGTATCAATGTGTGATCCCCTTTATGTTCGCGAGCTTGCCTTCGATGTCTGTCGTGATGGTGAAGGCCTCATCAATCCAAGGCTGGACGCACGCTTTTAGGATTGCCTCCTTATCTTGTTCCGCATCCACTTGCTCCTTCAGTACTTTAGCTTGCTGCATCCTCACAAGCCACTCAGTGAGGACCACTGTCTGTGCAGTTCCTCGGACACTGTCATACTATTATTGGAGTTCTCTCGCCTCTGTCTCTAAGCACGAGATATTGGGGTCCTCCTGCAGATTTGTGAGGACCTCAAGTGATCCTTCCAACATGCTAGTGCAGTCTCTCACTACACCTCCGATTTCCTCCAATCCCATTGTGATAGCACTAGCATGTTGTTCTAAGACTTCGAGGGGAGTATATGGTTGCACCTCTAACTGTAGCTCGACGATCTGAAGATTTAGCTCCAATTGAACCTTTGTCGTTTCTTCCCTGGCCTCACGGACTCCTACTGCTAACATGTGGATCCACACCTCCACTAGTAGATGTGTTGGGATGGGCAGATCGGGGATGATTCAGCAAGTGTCGCATATCACCTGCACCAGCTATTGATTTTTCAACACCAATTCATCATGCTGCAAGCTGAGTTGTTCCATATTTATCTTCTGCTCACTGAGGACTTGGACTACGCGGCTCTCCCTAGCACGCAGCTCTACCATTATCCCATCTTGAAATAGATATAATGTCTCGCACGGAAGGGTAGCTAGATTAATCCTGAGACCTCTCATCGTGCTAACCGAAAGCCTGTCGTCCTCATTTGATGTCACTAGAGCCCCTTCCGGTAACACGATTTTGTTCGTCATCCACGCGCGCAACATCTGCTCTACTACTGTGGATCCGACTATGAGGGTGGTTGAAAGGGTACTAACCTAAGCGGTGCACACCTGTAAGTCCTACAACTACGCTCTAAGCGCCCCCAACATAGTCTGGTGCTCCTGCATGAAATCCTGAAGAGCCTCATTTGTGACATCATGCACTGTATCACCGATGTCATGTAGATCACCCTCGGTTAGGATGTTTTGGTCAATGGACAATTTCGAGGCCTTGACCTTCTTCCTCAATTCTACTTGCTCTACTAAGTGTTGGTGCTTCAACTGTGTGGATGCGGTCCATAGGTCTGCACCTCCTTCCTCTATTTCTGCTTCCTCGGCTGCCTACCCTTGCGAAGGCGTTGTTTGGCCCTCGGCCATCTTCACAGTTGCTTCCTGTGCTGCTGCTGTTGCTGCGGCCTTTTCCTGCTCAGCTGCTTTCTATGTCGCTTCCTGCGCTACCTGCACTTCGGCTACCATTGTTTCCTTCTACCTTTTCTCGGCCAACTGTGCAAATTGGCATCATCATTCTTCTTTTGTGCTCCCGATCTCTCAAGTTCTGCAATGTCTGGGCCGCGCCATTCTAGAGGCCATGCCTCCAAGACAGTGAAAATGGTGTCATCAGTGGCTACAAAGGGTAGCTTTGTCCACTGCTTTATCGAATCCTTGCATGCCCTAATATATATGTTGTGCATGTCTACCTTGAATTCTCCAAAACTCTATAGATTGTTGTACACCGTGGGCGACAAGCACAGTTTACAGTTGATCCACATTCGGATGTTCATCTCCATGAGCACCCAAAAGATCTTTTTGTCGTGTATCCTTGTAACATCCTTCGTGGCCCAAAGCGAAGCATACTTAGTGGCCTCTGGTAAATCTCTGTTAATTATGGGGAATTGACTGTCCTCCGACAATGCCCCTACTATGAGCACTATGGAAAACAACAACCATGCATAGTGGAAAGTTTTACCCTGCTCCTGCACTTCACGGAAATTATCTAAGAATTATGTGGAGAGGAATTCATACCAGTTAAACTGGAACTCCTCTGCACACTACTCAGCTAATGCGACCACCGGCACAGGTACCTCATCGGTGCGGCATTTGCGCATAAATTTGCCTATGAGGATTTGGGTTGCTATGGGTACTTCTTTGTCCTTGATGTTGGAGATGGCATAGCCCCTCTTCTTCTTTTCCAGCTTGTACTTCATCTTCATGGCCTCCGCGATGGCCAAATCACTGCCCTTTCCTTTCGATATGGTCACGGGGTCCTTTTCTTTGTAGGGAAGCCGTGAAATGCGATGAATCAGGTATGTTGTGATGGGGATGGGCTCCTCCAACCATAAATACCCATCATGCATTAGGCAGATTAGTTGTCAGATAATGAAAATGGTTATTGGGGCACGGTGGAAATGTGACACCCATAGTATGTTCAGTAGCCCAACCTTTTCCACACCGTGAAACCACTTCCACGGCTCTAATGTTGTTACCACCCCCTGCGATGTTCTATTTCATGAGGTTTCCAATCTCAAGGTGAGGGAACTTCTCGCGGTCAGTGAGGTCCCAATCTTCAAATTTCATGGTTGGCACACGACCCAGGTGCGTGCCTTCAAACATAATTCCATCTGGGAGGAGTGGGGTCTGGAGTGAACTCTTGCTCTCGTCTAGGTCCTTGGGTACTTTGGCCTTCCCTTTTCATGGGGGGACATAGGCGGGCAGTTTTATCGGAGAGTGTGTAGGCTGAATATCCACCTCCATGCGTTCGTATTCTTCCTCTATGATGATAAGGGCCCACAAATCTTCTTCTTCTTCATCTGTTTCTATAGTGACAGCTTTCCCTTTCTCCTCCATTGACAGTTTGTTGCGCATTGCGTTTCGCAGAGACATGCATACGGGAACCATTGCTTGTTTATCCTTCTTGGGTCTTGGCGTACGCAATGATTTCAGGATCTTTTCCACACTCTTGACACCTTCTGGAACATCCTCCACAGTTAAGGCCTACGTGGCCTCATCGGCGGTCACCTCTTCTACCCCCATACCATCCTTAGTTGTTTTCATTGTAGCTGTGCAACAATCTATCACTCGCGAATTCAAGGGCTCAATCAATGCTTGTCTCACAACACTCAGGGCTCTGCTCTATCGCTCAATTCGCAAATGACCAAGTTTGTTTGCTGGGTAGCCCTTCATTTTTTATAACACTTTTTGAATTAGAATTCGACCATTCCCCCCAATTTTGATTCATTAATGCTTTATTGGCGCCAAATTTTCCCAAATATTTCCCATAAATCACGTCTTAAATGCCTACCACCTACTCCATTTGGCCTCAAGTAAAGAATCCCATCGTGAATAGTGACTTCAACAGTCTATTTCTGGCCAACCCACTCTGCAGCGCAGCCCCCCATGCGTGATCACGGACCTTGTGACTCTCAGCTTCTACGCACATCTCCAACATCGTGCAACTCCTGGGTAGAATATTTATAGTCCCGACCTCCCTTCCAACTACCTGGAGCACTAAGACTGTCCTTCCCTTGGATATTCAGGTGGTCGCACCACCCGTGTAGGGTTCCATCCTGTCCTTCATCATGGTTCTTGGAGAATCCATACCTTGTATTGTTACAGTCGACATCACACACTTCACCATTTGCAATGCGCTACCCTAGTTACTATGCTTAGCAATATACAGTCCAAGCCAAGGCATCACACTAATCAAGTCATGGAAATAGGCCTTAACTCTATCATAGTGATCGCATGCCTCCTGCCTTACCATTCTGGTCTTTCCGCTTAAAAAATATTTCTTTATCTCGTCCTCCAGATTCTTGACTTCCGCGTCCACCAGCGTGCTTTTCTTTCTTAACTGTACCCTATCATCTTCAAGTTCTTGGAGTCTAAGGTTTCCCTGTTGGATTTCTTCCTCAAATCCCATGCATTGTGTTTCTTGTGACTGCGGGATCCCTCCTTTTCGGGTTTCGCGAACCATCATATCTATAGGTGCTACTCTATGCGGACTAGGTTGTGTATGCTCCATAGGAATTATAGCATCTACTTCATACTTCATCTTTGGAAGTGCCCGCACGGTTAAGCTTCTGCGCATGGTCTTATAAGCCCATAGAACCACTGGTACGCATAGGTCCCGGTCAGTGCATTTCACATGGTGGACGTGTTCAATACTTTGCAAACTTTTTCAAAGGCTTCCATGTGAGTAATCTTCTACACGCTTGGCATTATCATACTTTGTCATTTGAGCCATCATCTTGCCCACTCCTGCTTGTTGGTCATGTTTCTTATTGCGAGGACAATGTGCATTCATGCAGGTTGTGCACCATATGCCTGTAGCCATCTGGAGAGATGGGTGTGAAGGCTATTTTTTCTATCATACCCGGCTTTCTTTCGCATCTGAGGCTTTCTAAACTGCATGCACATCATTCTTCTGCATTCACACCAATTCTCAAAACTTCTTTGATGCATACCCCACCATCTTGCGGATGTAGCACGTAGTGCCCATTTCAGAGCATCAAAACGTTGTTGTTCCGGTACTTCTCTTTCAAATTTGTTCAGGAAATCATCCACCTCTGTCAATCCATCATACATAGGCAAATATCTTACCTCTATTGCCACACAACACAGTGACCTTATCATCATGTTGCAATTGAGCATGGTTACCTCGTGTAACCGATTCTTCCATCGCTCTATTTCCTCGTCTAAATCTGAGGTGCAAGAGCTTTCACGCTCCCATGAAATCCTGCCATCCACTATTGGATTCACCCAATCCTGCTCCCACATGGTTACCTTGTAGATACAATCTAGATCTTCGTCGCTCTCATAGTCATGCACCAGCTCTATGTAGCGCAAACCTTCTACAGGATCTAAAGGTACCACTACGCGCAATGACTTTTTCTCAAAAATCATCTTGCGCTTCTTTAGATTTATCACTCCATTCATGTTAGTGGCCCAATCTATTCCCAATAGCGCGGGATAGGGATTGTTGTCATCAACAATCTATATCACTTCGAAATCTGCAAGAGTGCTCGCACCCTTGATAGATGCTATTCCCTGCAATCTTCCCATGGGTAGGATCTTTTGTTGGTTCGCCATTCGCAATTGAATAGGAGACCATTGCAATGCGGGTCTGCCCATGCGTTCCCATGTCTACTTTGGCAAGACATTTGCGTCCGATCCTAGATCCAAAATCACTTGATCCATTTCATATTCCCCGATCTGTGCGGTCAATCTCATCTCTCTTCCTATTTGTGTTGTGTGCTTCCCGAGCTTCTAGACTACGTGCAGTTCTCCTAGCACAGTCCTAGCACATCTAGTGATGAGTTCTTGCAACCCCTTCACAGCCTTGTTGTCGTGCAGTAACTTCATGCATGTCTCCAAAAAGGTAGTCAGCAATTATGGTTCCATTTCTGGTTCCAGTTTGTCCTTACTCCATGAAGTGGAGGCCTTCGCGAAGCTCTTCTTAGCTTCCATGAATGTCTCCTTAGTGCACTCCAAATCAAATTCTGGTTCCTTTGTTGGAGCCTTGTGAACCTAGGCACTCTCTTCAGGCTGCTTTCCTTTGTCATCTCCCATCATGATACCACTTCGGAGCATGATATTTACATTTGGGTCTTCCTCACGTAGCTCAGACCTCATCATTTGCAGGTTCTGAGTTGGGGGAGGTTGGAGTGCTCCTTTATCACACAACCTTTCTATCAGTGTGGGATAGTCCTCCATCTCATGATCAAACTAGGTACAATATAAGCATGATTGTCTCGTCGGATTTGTACAATCGTGGGCATAATGCCTAGCCCTCCGCAATTGTAACAGATCAATTGTCCGCGATCTCTTCTGAGTCCCATTCCACCTTGACCTCAACCGTGCCCCTGAAATCTAGTGCACACCATCCCTGTATTTTGATCGAGGGCCTGTGTTTCAGTTTGAACTCTGTAGGTAGGAGTCTGATCCATCATTAGTTCATAACTTCTACAGGTGTGCTCATCGTGGCCTATTGACCTGTAGAAATTATAGAACAACTGTTGGGAAGTCTACGTATACTTCTGTAATAGATGGCAGTTATTTGTAGCATGCTTTCCTCCTATCTAACAAATCACACACCATAATGCAAGCACCACACTTGGTCCTGCTTGTGCCTCTAGTCTCAATGGCATTGATCCTCCTGCCGCCAGGTAGTTTGCGAATACTGGACAATGGTCCTTGTCATGTCCCTGGCCCTTGCACTTTATGCACCATACCTCCTCGCGCGCTTCTAGGCGAGCTGTCTTGTCTTATTCCAAACTCTACATTTCAAGACATGGGTTTTTCAACTGTGCATGGATTTTTTGAACTCCCAGGTTAGGATCTTGTATCGGGGTCTCATGAAGTCTCATTCCGATGTCCAAGGCCTCGGCCCAAGTGGATAGCTTCTGTTGTGACAACGTGTTCCTTAGATGCGGCATTAGCGATGATACAAACTAGGCGTGGTGTTGCCCATCCATCAAGGTCATGTTGGCTTTACAAATCATACACTTCAGTCTCTGATCTAGCTCCCACGGGGTCTCGCCTAGAAGCATCGGGATTTCCTTAAATCCAATAATCGACTGTGTCTCTACTTTTGGCCTGCTAAATTCCTTGTGTAGCATAACTTAGATATTCACAATCCCTGCATTTGTATTGTCATTGGAATGCTTAATGTACCATGTTAATGCGCGATCCTGAAAAGTGTTGACCAATGTTGCTTTCTTTATATTGTCATCCATGACTCCTGTGCTTCCCATATAGCCTTTACCACATACCAAAACTGGTTCAGATCTTTGTTCCCTACTCCTTTGAACACCCAAAACTTTATCACGCTCACCATATTGAACTGTGGTGGTGGCGGAGGTGGTATGGGTGAAGATGGGGGTGAAGATGGTGAAACTGGTGGTGGTGTAGGTGGGGGTGGTATGCGCAGAATTCGTTTCTTTATCAAACTGATCACACTTCTTGGTGAGACCTTCACAAGTTCTTCCCTTCTTTCTCGCGGAGGTGAAATCAAAGGGCTAGTTTATAGTTTTGCGCTACCTTCACTTATGTAGATCCTCCCACTTCGTGTAGCCCCAAACATCAATTTATTCGCATAACCCGCTTTTCACACAATAGCATCTTAATCCAAGTGTTCAAAGATTTAACGTACTTACCTCGGGGTCCTTTGATCAAACATCATTCCACCTCACTATAGTTTACTAAAGTATCTACCACGAGCTCAGTGATAAACCCTCCTATAATTCGATCGAGCCAATGGTCCACGGACACACGATCTTATCTTCCGATGCTTCCAGTTTTTGCACCAACTTTGGAGTCCACACAATAGGTTTGTCGAGCCTACGCCTTCCTTGATTGTCTGCTAGCTTAGCGATCCACTCGTACAACTTAGAGGGGAAGGATGCAAAGAAACTTTCATGGATTTCCGTATATAAGTAGCAATCCAACCGCTATTCCTTTGATAACCGTAGATTCCCATTTTCCTGCATCATGAACTCATGAATATTTTTGTCCAACCACTCTTCAATTCCTTTCTTGTCAGATTCCAGTGATACGACATCAGAAATCTCTTATGTAGATCCCAGTCCCGGCAACGAAACCATTTTTTGGCTTATCAGGGCCTAACCCAGGTTCAGAGTTAAGTTAGCCAAACAAATCTTGGTACTACTAGCCCTTTTGGCAATAGTCCACAAAGTGAGGACTGAGTTCTCACTCGAATTAGTATGGAAGGGTGCTAGAACCATATTTCCACGCCCTGGAGATGTTTGGTGATTTCAAGTGGTCCATGATTTGACCTTGTGCGCAAGTCGCTACGCGCACTTTCCCTTACCTCGCAGCTTGATATACTGCCTTCGCATAGTCCTACCGATGGGATGAGTGTTGCGCTCTGCGTTATTTCCTAAGACCTCAACGGTAGTCCAACATTAATTAATTACCTTTTCCTACTTGAGTGTTTTAAGTATACTTAACAATATAAACTGTTCATACAGGTGCACGCAATAAATAAACAATATATTTGCAAATCATATCAAGCATGCATTAACCCAAGAAAAAATACACAGAATTATGATGAAACTTCTCTTTATTAATTTCTTCCTCGGTTACAGACTCGACTCTGCCCTACACACCTAGCTGCAGGGGTCCACGCACTCAGCTACATACTACTAGGCCTCTGCGCACTCAACTGCAAAGCCTTCTCCTACTCTACGACCCAAAAAAACACTTCACTTTGCTACTTAGACTCTCTTCCTATCTCTCTACTACTTCCATTTACACTTAGAATCTCGCTCTATTTATACAATCCCATGGTTTGTGAACCATGGGTAGGTCTATCTAGCTGACATTACATTACAAAACTATGGCGAACAACCTTGTGACTCTATCATACATTTCACGCCTCGCACCCACAATTCGCAGAGCTTTACAACAAAATTTGGTCAAAACTTGGGCTTTAAGCCCCAAAACATGCCTTGGGGGGAGTCCATGCCCAACATTCTTATAATTGAAAGTGATTTTGTTTTTCAAGTAGGGTACCATAGAAGAAAAAATGAAAATAAGAGAAAAAATAAAAATCTAAGGTGAAAACCTCCTTGGAGGCACCTCAGATTGGCTCATTGATTGGAAACCTCAATAAGGCATTCAATGGGTTGGAAAAAAGAAAAAAAAAAAGAAAAAAAAAAAGATCATGGTCAAAACCTCATTGAGACAGCTAGTAGGCCTAGAAGAAAAATAAGAGAAAAAATAAAAGAATCCTTGCTCCATGCATGCATGTACTCTCCAACATCTGCAAGCAACAACAACAAGTTGGAACCAAAAGGAAAATTGGTCAAGCCTAGTCAAAAGAAGTCAAATTTTGACTTTCTCCTACTTTGCTCAAATGCTCCAACAAGGCCAACGCCATGTCAATCCATCACCCTCATCTATTTTCACCATCCACCCATCATTCTCAAGCTTCTACCACTCATTTTCCTTGTTGTCCTAAAAAACTATGGGATGCTTTGTTTTACTACAGGATACAAAAATACATAGAGAGGAAAATTGTTTTTGCCATAATTTGAAAATCATGCATCCATTGGGCAAGTTGTTTCAGGGGGAGATGCATATGGATGATGGTAACATGCTCAAGAAATTTCAACAAATTCTAGTGCATGGTTTCCAAGAAATTGGCCTCCATCACCTTCTGTTATTTTTGCATTTTCTCAATATTCGTGGATCCATTTAAAATGTTTTTTCATGGGGAGATGCATATGGATGATGGTAACATGCCCAAGCAATTTCAGAAAACTCCAGTGCACGGTTTCCAAGAAATAGGCCTCCTTCACCTTCATCCATTTTTAGTTTTTCTCGAGATCCGTGCATCCATTGACCAAAATTTTTCTATGGAGAGGTGCATAATGATGATAGCAACATTGCTCAAAAAGTTTTAGCTCAATCCAGCCTACTGTTTGGCAGATATGAACAAAACAAGTCTTTGTCCTGTAAACCTATAGGATACAAAACAACACCTACAGGATTGGCAGTGAGCAGTTTTAAAGAAGATCCAAAGGTCAAAGAAGCTCCTCCAGAGCTTAGCAACAACATCAAGATCATCAACATCACCATTCAACAGCTACACATCAACATCAAGTCAACAACAACATGCATGTCTCTTGAACAACCATCAAGTAGGTACAGGTATGCAATATTCTTGATCTCTTCTCTTGAGCATATTATAGTTAGAAATTTGTTGTCAATGCATGAGAGATGAGGTTTTATAAGCTAAGGATTGGTTAGCAGTCTTAACCGCCTTCAGATAGTTAATTGCAACTCACTCCTTCACTCATGCAGTGTTGAAAAGTCAAATTATGAAGGGTAATGATTTCAAGGAATGAGGACAACAGTTAAAAGAAATTTTTTTTGCAAAGGCCAAGGTCACCATAGCGCTCCAAGTCCTCCATCCACTTCATATTCACTATCTATTCATCATTCATCCATCCCATTTCATTCTTGAAAAAAAAAACAAAGAGAGCATCCTCTCCATTTTTATGAAATTTCCATTTGCAGGTGAGCAAGAAGGATGGTCAAAGAGCAAAGGAGGATCACAAAGAGACCCTTGTCACTCACATTTTTATTTTACTACTCATTAACATTCATTCCTCCACCATTTCTATCATTTTTTCACTCCTTTACTTCAGTTTACAAAGGAACTGTGTTTTCTACAGGATGATCCTGTAGGAATTACAGTGACCCAAAAATCCTATAGGAGGTGTCCAAATGGCGGATCAAGGTAGCAAAAAGTTGATAAGGGTCGGGAAGACCTTTCCAAACTAAAAAATATTCAAGAACCCATCTTGAATAAAGGGAAAGAAGGCAAGCAAATGGTCTCAAGAAATAATGATTTTTCTTTGAAAAAATATGTTTTTGGGCTTGTCCTTGCAGAGCTTACAGCCAAGATTCTTAATGTATAAGAGAGAGGCCACTAGGGCCATGGATAAGGTACAATGAGGTCACTAAGTTTCTCAAAGGATGAGCAACACTTTTAGCAGGGGGTTATGATGGGCCTCTAAATTAGACATAAATTAAGGCCCATGCATCTAATTTAAAACATAAATTAAGGCCTATGACCATCCTTCAGCACATTAAACCTCTCTTTTTGCATTAGATAATTTATTTTTAACTTTAATATATTCATTAGGAAGGTTTATGAATAATTGAATATTTGTGCCTAATATTATCTATTTTTGTGGAATATTATGAGAATATTGGGTAGATTATGAAGACTTGGAGGAAGAGATCATTTAGAGACTTGTTCCCTACTACTGGAGGATCAATAATAAATAATAAGTCAACAAGATATTAAGGAATTATGGCACAAATTGTGGAACTCCAATCATTGAGAAAATCCAGGAATGTGTTCCACTAATCAAGGGATTTTGGTGGGGAAAGCTTCCTCCATCCATGGGGAATGATTCTTAATCATTTTTTATATGTACCAAGTCAAATTTTCCTCTAGGGAATGATTGAGAAAATCTAGGAATGTGTTCCCTACCATTTAATGCAAATTCCTAGTATTGGGGACTAGATCCACTAATCAAGGGATTTTGGTGGGGAATGCTTCCTCCATTCATGGGGAATGATTCCTAATAATTTTGTATAAGTACCAAGTCAAATTTTCCTCTAGGGGAGATTTTCATTAGCGTTATTGTGGAGAGAGCTTGTATTTTCGCAACTGCATTGTATTTTCTTGCAGTGATGTAATTCTATTGATGAAAATAATGAAGATTGGTGTCATGTTTAGCTTCTAAATCTTGTTATCCTCCATAGGTCTCTGATTTTCCTTGGGCTTGGCCATCCCAGGAACCTCAGAGCCCTTTTGTATCATTTTCTTTCCCTCTTTTCATTGCTTATTCACATGCATCCCTTGTTTTTATTTTTGCATTTAGAATTAATGATTTCTTGTTGTAGGATTGAGTGAATTGGTTGATGTAAGTTCTTTTTTAGGATCACAATAATTATTTCATCCTTGGAAAATATTTGGAAGTTCATAGGAATCATTGAGTTGCTTGGATTAGTCTTCTTATTCCCAAATCTAGATTGTTGGACCTCCTTTTTAACAAAGAACAGTAAATTTCTGCTATTTTTTAGAGCATGCTAACGAGCTTCAATCAAATTGATTCCACTTGCATTAAATCAAAAAAAAATTCTAGTTCATAACAAAAACTACCCCATTTCATTTGCACTTGATTTCGTTAGGCATTTTTTTAGATTTACTAGCTCACTAGTTCCTGAATTTCTAGATTTTCGACTAGTAATGTTTTTCATTTTTTTTCATGGGTTAACAGAGATCTTTTTGAATGATTCCACATGTAAATGAGGACCTAGGACATCCTAGTTAATAAAAAAAATGTCCCATCCAATTTGGATTTTCTTTGCTTGGTCATTACACCCTCACCAATTTCATCATTTCACAAGGAAACTTCTCCAAGATTTTTGAGCAAATCTATCCATCTCCCAACTTTGGTTTTGAGTTCTGAGTGATCCTAGGAATTTTCCCACTTCATTCCACCAATCACACACCTTTCCTATGCCTCCCATCACCTCCAACACCTCACATTTTTCTCCTGGTTTTATCTTGTAGGTTCACTGTAATTCCTACAAGATCATCCTGTAGGTTTCTAGTACATCCTGTAGGTTTTCCTGAAATGGCCTGTTTTGAGACTGAACTGATGGAAAACCTATGGGAAGTCACCAAAAGCCTCCCAATGGTCTCCCACACCATCCAACCATCTCTTAACCCTTCCATCCAACCTCCAACATCCTTAATTCACCTGCGACATCACCAAAAGAAATTAGTTTGCATACTTGATTTTGCATGAAAAGACAAAAAGACAAAAACATATTTATTTTAGTTCCTTTACCTACACACTAGCGATTTTTTATGCTTATTAATTCCATCCTTAGTAGCATTTGGTTCATGATAATTTAGAATTATTGCAAAGCATAGTTTCTTGGCAGTTAATTAAGAAATGGTGTGATTTAGCATTGAATTTTTGCCTCTTTCCTCGTACTTTATTTCTTGCAATAGGTTAAGGTTCCATTTTTAACATTTCATTTTCTACAATTAGTTTAGGATTTGACTTCAATACATGCACTCCATTACATCATGACATCAAAGGAAGGACACATTGTATGCTGAACATATAGTGCCGACACCTCTTAAGTTTATACGAACCCCGTGTTGATAATTAAAGTCGGTAGCCTTGGGAGTTGTAGCGTTCTTGTTGCAATACCGAGGCTCATCACAGATATTCCAAAATTAAACTTTGCCCAAGGGTTTTTGTAGAAACCTGCCATTGTGATCTGTTGTATTTAAAGACATATTTTTATAAAACAACCACTTTTTCCCTGATTTATTGTGCATATTTATAACAAAATTCTACATGTTTATTAGCAGTTTGTTCTCTTGATTTTTATAAAACTAAATTGCAGTTGAGGATCTATAGTTTTTGGGGTCATTAAGATTCAAAAACTGATTAGTGTGTTGTTAATTAAAGTATTATTTTTTATTTTATTTTCTAATATTGTTGTATACAATGTTCATTTGTACAATTTTACAAAGTTTTAATATATTTTGTTTATTTATTTGTTTTATTTGTAATTACTATTTTTATATCGATTGAAATAAATCCATTTATGTTACAAATACCTGTAAGTTCCATCTTAAATAGTCACCATCCTTATGGCGTAAAAAAACAAATAACGTGTCCCACTGTCTCACTCACCCTGTGAGATTCAAGGGGTTGGTTGAGAGAAGTATAAGAACTTCTCCTCCACGAACATTCTTTTGGCGACCATACTGGGGAACGATAGTTTCCTTGACTTTCTTGAATTTATGTTGAATCTATGACCATCTCATCTACTAAACTATAAAATCTCAAACACTAACTTCATGATCAAAGAAATAATTCCCATTCCTTTCTTTATTTTATCCTTTGAAACACCATCTGTAACAAAGAGTGTGCATGAAACTAGGTTGTGATTTCTCAGGATATTGAATTGCAAGAAAGAAGAGAGACCTTTGAAAATATCTTCGTGAATGAGAGCGTGAACATGTTGCTCATAGATAATTGGTCCATCAAGTTTCTTTGAGACTCCATAGTTTTATGAATCTTTATTAATTCATGACTATTTGATCAACTCAACAACCCAATCTCATACCTAAATTAAATGTAGAAAGGAATATTGTGAACTCTTTACTTGATTACATCTTAAATAACACTCCTACTATCAATCAATAGAATCAAGACTGGGTTGTACTCGCATGAGATACTAAAATGATTAAACAACAAGAAGTCTTAAATAATCATTTCATGAATGTGAACGCCAATATGTGCACACCCCTCGTCAATGATTAACATATGTACAATGAGCCATGATATTCTAGATACATTAAAGGGAAATGATTTAATATGCCCATATCTGTGAAATTTAAAGACATAGGGTTATCTTAGAAGTTGAAGCTCGACGATAGTTCTTTCAAAGCTTAACTAGCTCTCCAGAACCACCTTTCTCGTTAAGTGAATCATATCTATAACTTAGTCACAATCATCATCTGGAACTCAGGGGTCCACCACCTTTGGAATAGATCGATTATTACCCATACAATTTATGTTTGGTCAATCTATTCATATTTTACTCCTCATTAATCAACTACTACTCCTGCAAAGATCATTCAAAAATATGATTTATTTAAATTTAAGGAGGATCTTAATGCCACCCCTTGGCACATTCAATCTCCTTTGAATTTGGCACTCATTAATGTGCCTCTTCCATACTTAAAATACCATTTACCCAAATTCTCTACTGACATAAATGTTATTGCAAATGAACATTTAATCACATTTTCTAATGCTTGCCACAACATTGGTACAAACGAAAATGATACTTGCATGTGATTATTTGTGAATTATTTGAAAGGAAGAGTTGCTGCTCATTTTTTTGAGCTCTGCCCAAAAGCCTTTTCCACTAGGGAAGAAATATGTTACTGGTTTAAATATACCTATTGGTAGCCCAAGAGTCTTATTGATCTTTTGTCTGATTACACTAATGTCTCTTTCTAAAGGAGAAACTATTAAAACATTTAATCTTTGTTTCACTAAATTATATAACCAAATTCTTGAAATAATTTAACCCCAAAATCAAGTAGCAATGATGCACTATTATAGTTCCTTCCCCCCTCCTTATCTCCAGTGATTAGAAGAATAGAATGCCACTAGTATCGAATCTACACTCCAAATCTACTTAGAATATGAAGAACAACTCTATAGAATATGTTTTCCTTTGGAAGGTCAAGCAAATCAATATAATATGCATCTATCCTTCAACTCATGCAATACATGAATAATATATTGATATCTTATGAAAGAAACCTTAATACACAATCTCAACTTGAATCCTCTTCCTTGGTGCATGTTCATGCTTCCCAACAAATCTATGAACTTAATTCTCTCTTTTCTTGACCTTGGTGCAATTTTTGCGAAGAGTATTGTTAGGTCCCTAAAATGCTAGTGTAGTCCCCTTATTGTTATTGTTAATGTAGCCCCATTATTTTTGTTATTGTGCCCATTCAGCCCCAATATTGTTATTTTTTTGTCCCAAAGAATCCCACTATTGTTATTGTTGTACCCTTACATTATTATTTTTATATAGGCTTTGATCATATTATGACCCTTTAGACTCTTATATATACCAAGGAGGTTTTGTCATTTCTATAATCCAAGAATTGTGCATTTATGTGATCTAAAAGCAGTTTCCCCCTTGAAGAGGATAATTTTCATGATTTTGATCTATATTTTCTTCTATTTTGTGATCTTGTTGCATAACATTTGGTATCGAGGTTTGGATTCTAGGGTTTCTCTTCTTCAAACAAGCCATCCTAGAATTTCTGCTAAAAAAAAAATCTACGAAGTTTCAAAAGCTAAAAGTTAGACCATGTGGAGCTGAAATATTTATGAACATTTTTTAAAACTTTCAGATCTTGGTTCACTATATTTTCTGAGTTATGGTCCAAATAATTTAGGGTTTTTGCATGCTCCAGAATTTAGTCTCAAACAAGTGACCTAGGGAAAATCATCATAACTTTCTCTTAGAGAATCGGATTTGAATTTCGTAAAAAGTGATAGAAATTTCATAGACTTTAATTTCTTTTGTATTAATTTTAGGGTTGAATACTGAAATAGTGACATCTAGCATTTTGCACAAGTTCGCTCTACCAAACTAATCCATATTCAGGTCATTGTGGGAGATTTGGCATAACTTTATCTTGAAGAATATGACTCTTGGTCTGACTAGTGGAATTAAAGTAAGACTCATAGGGATACCATAGGACGAAATGCAACAATTATAGAGGTCAAAATTATAGAGATGCAACAATTTTAAGATCGAGCTCCAAAAATCAAGAAAAATGTGTGTGTGTGTCTGTGTGTTTTTATTTTATTTTGCATAACTTTTATTTGAAAGATCAGTTTGAAGTGATTTAAATGGCATAGTGAAGCACAAATATTGTTGCTTGATTCCAAAATTCCTTAAAAACTAAAAAATGTATACATCTAGAAAGAAACCAGAAATCTCTACTATGATGCATGAAGAAGAGGAATAAATGCAACTTGATATATCAAAATTACGAGACCAAGTGCAAAAAAATTATATTTTGCAAAGAGAAACCAAAAATGAACTAGAAGCTATAATGGGTGCTTTAGAAGCAAAAATAAAAGGCAAATGGGTGGTTTGAAGAATGACATGGGAGTTTTTAAAGTAGACATAGACGTGATGAATGTCAAGTTGGAAGGGTTGACGAAGTTGTTGCAAGAAAGGATTCCCAGTGGTGACAATGTAATCCATGAAAATCTTGATGAGGACAAAAGGAATATGAGTTATGATTTTAGAGACTCCAATGTTGGGTTTAAGAACCACCACATTCCAAAGATACATATGATTAATTTTTATGGAAAGGATCCAGTAACATGGATACTATAGTTGGACCCATTCCTTGATCTACATGACATGCCACACACACAAAACGAACACATTGCATATTTATATTTAGAAAAAAAATCAGTTTGTGTGGTATTAATGGCTTTCTTCTCCTAAATCATTGCCACTTGGACAATTTTTGCAGAATATTTGGTAGCACATTATTAGTATATAAAGAGAAATACCTTATTTAGCCAATTGATAAATATCAAACAAAAGGGTTCAATGGAGGACCACATTGATGACTTCCAAAGATTGAATATCAAGGTAAATGATATTCCAGATGATCATAGGATTGACTTTTTCATAGGGACTTTAAAGGATAACACATAACATGACGTTCACCTTTGGGAACCTGATTCATTGGAGAAGACATTCAAGGTGGCAAGAAAAGTTTAAAGAAAGACTATAGAAACAAGGAATTCTACCACTCACAATTATAAAGATGAAATTTTTGCCGCTCCTAGCCTCCCACAACCTACAACGTTGACACCACAAGAGGAAAAGAGATTTGTTATAATTGTGATAGAAAATACACTAAGGGTCATAAGTGTGTCGAGAATAAATGATTTTACCTAAATTGTGAAGAGGACGAAGAAAAGGAACTAGAAACATCAAAAAGAAGAGGATATACACCATAAACTAATCCCAGAGAAAGAATAAATGAATCTAGCCATATCTTGTAATGCATTGGTAGGATTTACCACTCCTCAAACTCTCAGGCTAGAAGGATATATCACGAAAAAAAGGGTAATAATGTTGATCAATTCTGGTAGGCCCATAATTTTATTCATTGCAAGATAGCCAAGGAATTGAATTGATTTCTATATCCAACACCAGAGTGTCAAGTGATGATTGAAAATTGTAGGTTTTAACCCCGTACAGAAAGTACCTGCATACAAATTCTAAATCACAGAAAAATAAACAATGCGAGAGCATAACACATAAAACACATATGCACAGAGATTTTCCCCTGGATCCCAAAACCGGGACTACCTGCTTGATTTTTCATTATATTCCTTTCAATGTTACATATCACTATTTACTACATTGCCGAAGCATCCAAAACCATGGACCGAAAACCATCGCATCCAATACCATGGACCAAAAACCATCGCGTCCAAAAAACATGTGCGAAAATCATGCACAAAACCATAGGTGGGTCCACCCAACCTAACATAGGGTCCAAAACCAAAATTTTCTTGTGTTAGTATGTGTATCTCTGCCTCTAAATAACAATTAAGTGTTTTTCATGTTTTTAAACTTCAATTAATTCTTTTATGTAGAATATTTACATACTTGCATATAGCATAACCATGGATTAGTCCCTTCCAGAAATTCCACAATTCCTTACTTCGTTGAAATATGCTGGTTTATGACACATTGGAAATTAATTTTAATGTATTTAATAACTAAATATAATTATATTTAGTTATTAAATAAGTTAAAATGAATTACCAATGTGTTGTAAACCAGCACATTCTGACGAAGTAAGGAAATGAGGGAATTCTGGAGGGACTAATATTCGATATATATTATTATAATATATATATAATACTATTATATATAAGAGATGAGATGAACTTAGTTGTTGTTTTTTTTTTTGGTCGATGGATCTCTATATGGAATCCGGTTTCTACTATGAATTTTGTAAAAAAAAGTAGGTAGATTGTTCAAAGGATAAATAATCTCTATCTACCTTTCTAATATGAAATATATTGGAAAGGCAGATAGAGATTAAATCTGGACGATCTACCTAATTTTTTTTTAAACAAAATTGAAATAGCAAAAAATCCATTCCAATATAGAGATGCCTATTGACCCCAAAAAAAAAATAAGAGATGCGCTGAGTTGTGTAGGTTTTAACCCCGTACAGAAATTACCTGCATATGAATTCTAAATCACAAAAAAATAAACAATGCGAGAGCATAACCCATACAACACATATACACAGAGATTTCCCACTGGATCTCAAAACCGAGACTACCATCTTGATTTTTCATTATATTCCTTTCAATGTTACAATACATATTTATACATGTTGAAGCATCCAATACCATGGACC
>APFE030686608.1:0-16343 GCA_000404065.3 Pinus taeda | reverse complement strand
TTGATCTCAATGTCATACTCTAACAATTTTGCTATCCACTTCCCCCTTTTTCCATCTGGATCAGCTTGTGTAAGAATATCTTTTATAACAGCATTTGGAACATAGGCAACAATGTGAAAGTGCAAAACATAAATTCTGAAATCCTTTACTGCTTTCACCAAGGCATAGGCTTGCTTTTCTAAGATGTTATATTTCAATTCAGCATTTGCTAATGTGTTGCTAAAGAAGGAAATGGGTTGTTCAGTACCTTGACTTCCTTTTTGCAGTAGAACTCCAGCAATTGTGTCTTCAGAAGAGAATGTGAAAATAAGGAACCTATTTTAGTTTTGCAGGTACAAGAAAAAATACAAAAAGAAAGAAAAAGTCTTTCCATTTCATGCCTCGTAGGAACAGAGATAAGACCGGAAAATTCTTACCCAACACCCCCACCACATCAATGAGTCAACTTTCTCTTTTCTTTAGTGACAATGAGCCAGAAGAACCTATAGGTGAACCTCCTGAGATATACAAAGATCCTATAGCAGAAGAAGAGTTAGAAACCATTTCATTTGAAGCCATGGCTGATAACCGAAATGGTAGAAGAGAAGACGAGAGAATAGAGGGTGCCCTTTCCCATTCGAGAGACCAATAGAGACATGAAAATAAAAAACATAAGTCCCTCTGCACTACCTCATTTCCATGGTCTGACTACTGAGGACCCTGATACCTTCTTATTTGAGTTTGTTGTGCTTTGTCGAACTTATGACTATGCTGAGGATGAGAAAAAGCTGAAACTCTTTCCCTCTACCCTCAAGGATGCAGCATTACGCTGGTTCATGGGGTTACCTGGAAACAGTATCACCACTTGTGCTCAAATGCAACAAGCTTTCAACACCACGTACAGAGACTACTGTAGGTCCAAGGAAACTAAGGGATAAATCTTTCGGATGACCATGGGCAATGATGAATCTTTGGAAGACTATGAGGAAAGGTTCCAACTCAGTTATAAACGAGCCAGGTTCACACTTGACCCAGAATCTCTGAAGTTGGTTATGCTCCGAGGAGTCCCTGAAGACCTTCTGGACACCCTTAACCTGCTAGCTGGAGGAGATATCTACCAACTACCTTATGAGGACATAAAGACCGTGTTTAGAAACCATTCTAGGGTGGCCCAGAAGAGAGGTAGGGGGAACCATCTCTCAGCTAGTACCTCTCTCTCCAAGCATGAGTTTGCTAACCAGATGGAAGACCTTAAGAGCGAAATGAGGCAGACCATTGCCATGCAACTCGATACCTTCCAAATTCAGCAGAAGAAAGAATAAGCTGAGAGGGCTTTGGCCATTTTTTGTCCTAGATGCACAAGGAAGCACCCCAAGAATGAGTGCCCATTACACTCAGTAGAGGTATGTTTTGTGTGTGAGGAATACCATCCCACAAACCAATGCCCTACATTGCCTGGATTTAAAGCCATGTACCTAGGGACCGAAGTGGCTACTGAACCTCTCTACTTCCTCAACCAAAGGAGACCTCATGGACCCAGACCTTATCAGCAGGGAATGCAAGGGTTATCCCAAGCTTATTACCACCCTAACCAACCTGCTCATATGCCTTCTTGGGGCCCCCCTGCCCATCCTTCCTAGTCCACGCCTCCTCCATGGTCTTATCCATCTCCATACCAAACTCAACCTCCTTCTCACTCGTTTCACTCTCATGCCCAGCCACAACCTCAGTGGAATGCACCTCAACCGGGGTGGAGGCCCCAATACAACACTCCTCCCGCGATTCTGCCTCCACCACCAACTCAAACCCAACCATTACCTCCTGCTCCTCCAAGACAATCCCAGATGCCTGCTCAACCGAACCCGAACCCCAACAATAGACAAGCCTAGCAGGTATATACTGGGGAGACAACATGGCCTACCTATGCTGTGGAGATCCAGGAGATCAACCTGCGATCTAGGAAAGTCCTTCCAGAACGCCAACCTCCTCCCTTAGAAGAGGAGGAAGAGAAACAGGAAAGTGAACCCCAAGCCATTCCACCCTTTCCTGAGCGACTCACAGCGACCACACAGCCCAACCCAGAGGAGGATGAGCTTCTGGGGGAACTCAAGCAGTTGTGTGTGAAAATTCCACTTCTCTAGGCCATCAAAGATGTGCCAATATACAACAAATTGATTAAAGAGAAGTGTTCCAGGCACCCAGGCAAGCGAAAGAAAGATTCCTCGACCATCAATGTCATAGGACAACTGTCCAATCTCATGTTGGGGCAAGTAATCTGTCCGAAGTATTTGGACCTTGGGAGCCCTGTAGTTGATGTCCACATCAATGGCACCATTATACCCCACACTCTGATTGATCTAGGGGCCGCCATCAATGTGATGACCAGGGACACCATGCTTAAGCTCAATCTTCAGATTTACCTAAGAAAGACTTCGACAGTGTTTCAATTGACAGATCGCTCCACCGTGACTCCCGAAGGGATTGTGGAGGATGTCTTGGTCTCTGTAGACTTGTGGGAATACCCTGCAGACTTTTTGGTCCTCCAGCCTAAGGAAAAACTCACAGGTTATCCCCTCATTTTGGGAAGGCCTTGGCTGGCCACTACAGATGGTTACATCAGCTGTTGAGTCGGAAGCATGACCATAAAAAATGGGCCTATGTCCAAGAAAATGGTCCTATACCCTCCTGCCCAACCTTCGCTAGAACATGACTTACCCCTCTGGTTGGAAGAAGGAGAAGAGGATGAGGTCTACTATGCACCATTATGCACAGTAGAGGCCACCAAGGGAGGTCCTCCAACGAGGATGATTTGATTGAAAACTTAATCCAAATCCCTCCCCTAGTGAGGCTATCACTTGGAAGAATTGGTGGAAGACACCCAGGCCCAATGCTTAAGTGGACCTAAGTGCCACTAATCCGACCAACCCCAGAGTTAAGAATGTGGAGTTTGGCCCTGAGAAGACTTTGAAGATAAGCTCCTCTCTCTCTCCCTCTCAGGAAAAGTAGCTATGTAGTCTCTTGACCCGCCATTTGGAGGCCTTTGCTTGGAGCTACAAGGAAATGAAGGGAATCCATCCCTCAATCTGTACTCATCATATCTACATCAGGGAGGACTGTAAACCAGTTAGGCAACCCCAGAGGAGGATGAATCTAGCCAAATACATTGTTAAAGAAGAGGTGCAAAAATTGTTGGATGCGGGATTCATCTACCCCATCTCGAATAGAGAATGGGTTTCCCCTCTAGTGTTGGTGCCCAAGAAAAATGGGAAATGGAGAATCTGTGTGGACTACAGAGAGTTGAACAAAGCCACCAAGAAAGACCACTTCCCTTTACCTTTCATAGATCAAGTGCTGGATAGTCTGGCAGGGAAGAGATTTTTCTCTTTCCTAGATGGGTTCAGTGGGTACAACTAGATTCAAATAAGCCCGGAGGACCAAGATAAGACCACTTTCACTTGTCCATGGGGTACGTTTGCCTACCGTGTCCTTCCCTTCGGGCTATGTAATGCCCCTGCCACGTTCCATAGGGTTGTGTTAAGCATCTTTTCCGAGTTGGTCCATGATTAAGTAGAAATATATATGGATGGCTTTACTCCTTACGGGTCTAGCTTCCAGGAAGCCTTATCTAACCTGGGAAAAGTTTTGAGTAAGTGCATCGAGATGAACCTGTCCCTCAATCCTGAGAAATGTGAGTTCCTGATGACTGAAGGGACCGTGTTAGGCCATACCATCTCTCGCCAGGGGTTACAAGTGGATCCCAATAAAGTTTCTATCATCAAAAGGGTCCCACCTCCTCAGAAGGTGAGAGATGTCCGGAGTTTCCTAGGCTTAGCAAGATATTATCGTAGATTCATTAAATACTTTAGTAAGCTGGCCTCACCATTGTTTGGCCTCTTAGCAAAATTTGTTGAGTTTAAATGGTCGGATGACTGCTAGAAGGCTCTGAATGAGTTGAAGGATAAGTTGGTGTCTGCTCCAATTCTGAGAGGCCCAAACTAGGCCCTACCTTTCCACATCCACACGGATGCCTCGAACAAAGCCATAGGGTCAGCCTTAGGACAAGTTGAATAAAAACTCCCATATGCTATATACTTTGTCAGTAAAAAATTATCCAAGGCAGAAATGAATTACACGGTAACTGAGAAAGAGTTCCTGGCTGTGGTCCATGCCCTGAACAAGTTTCGGCACTATATCACTGGCTATCAAACATTTGTACATACTGACCATGCTGCAATCCAATATTTAATGAATAAGCCTGATGTGAATGCTCGTATTATTAGATGGTTTCTTTTATTGCAGCAGTTTGATTTGACCATCGTTGAAAAACCAGGTAGAGAAAATGTTGTTGCTGACTTCTTGTCTAGACTGGATTTGCCTGCAGGTGAAGAGAGAACAATGGATGACCAGATGCCAGATAAGCATCTGTTTGCTATCTCAGTACTCTCCCCGTGGTTTGCTGATATAGAAAACTATCTGGTCTCAGCACAGTTCCCTCTGCATCTATCCTCGAAGGAGAAGAGCAGAATCGTGAGAAAAAGTGCCTCATTTACTTGGATCGGGGGAACTTGTTCAAACTTGGCCCTGATCAGATCTTAAGGAATTGTGTATGGGAGGAGGAATTCTTTGACATGCTCCTAACTTTTCACGATGGGCCTTGTGGAGCACATTTTGCAGCCAAGAGGACTGCCTTCAAGATTCTACAGGCAGGCTACTATTGGCCCACTCTTCATGAAGATCTCAGAAGATATATCAGCCAATGTGACTGATGCCAAAGGATGGGGAAACCAACCCCAAGGGATGAAATGCCTCTCCAACCTCAGGTGACTCTTGAACCATTTGAGAAGTGGGGTATGGACTTTGTGGGCCCTATCAACCCTCCTTCAAGGCAAAAGTCTTACATCATTGTGTGCACCGATTATCTGACAAAGTGGGCAGAGACCAAAGCAATCAAAGCAGCAACAGAAGAGAAGGTGGCCAAGTTCTTAAGAGAAAACATTTTCTACAAATTTGGCTACCCAAGAGAGATAGTCACTGATCAAGGAAGCTAGTTCACCTCCAATTTGATTGAAGATCTGCTTGCTCATCACAGAATCAAGCATAGGACTTCCACCCCATATCATCCTCAAGCGAATGGGCAAGTGGAAGTCACCAACAGAGCATTAGAGGGGATCTTGACCAAGGTGGTGAGAAGCAGCAGAAAGGATTGGGAAGATCGCCTGGTTGAGACCACTTGGGCCTACAAAACCACTTGGAAGACCACAACCAGTTTCACACCCTATGAGCTGGTCTATGGAAAGAGAGCTTTGCTGTCAATCGAGTTTGAGTACAACACATTGAGGATGGCAGCTCAGCTGGACCTAGATCTCAGCAATGCTCAACAAGAAAGGTTAATGCAGCTGAATGGGTTGGATGAACTTCGAATGTAGGCCCTCCTCCACACAGAAGTGACTCAACTTCAGAGGAAGGTGTGGCATGACCGACACCGCAATGACAAATACTTCCAGCTAGGAGATTGGGCGCTGCTATATGATTCCAGACATAAGGATTTCAAGGGAAAATTGAGAATGAGGTGGCTAGGACCATATGCAGTAGAAAAGTGTAATGATAATGGCTCTGTTCTTATCCGAACTATTGATGAAGAAGCTATCGCCATGCTCGTCAATGGGCATCGACTCAAGATCTACAGGAAGCCTCTTTCAAGGCAAGAGTTCGTCAAAACTATGGAAAAATCAGTGCTGTTCATAGAGAAGGGTTCTGCCTCTGTTTTGGGCACACCCTGAGCATCATTTCATATTATTAAAAAAAAAAAAAGGATCCTTGGGTGAAAACCTTTCTGAGGCGCCCAAGGCAGGTGGTAGGAGTGAAAACCTCATTGAGGCGCTCCTGCTGTCTCTCTAAAAAAAAAAAGAATGGGAATAAAACCTTTTCAAGGCACCCAAGGCAGGCGGTAGGGGTGAAAACCTCATTGAGGTGCCCCTGCTATCTCTTAAAAAGAAAAAAAAAAAAAAGGAAAAGAGAAACAAGAAGAAAAATTAGTTGATCTTTGAAAGTGTTGCAGGTTGCGGGTATACAACGCACAAAAGGAGGACTGTCAACTCAAAGACAAGGGTTCCTATCAAGCTACCAGACAACCTCTCACGCACATCCACCATGAACACTCATTTTTGCAAAGTTTTGGCACAATCGGATCATGGTTCGGCCTTCTACAGGAAGCTACAGGACTTTCTACAAGAAGTTCTGTATTTCTACAGGAAACTTCCTGTAGAATGTTTGGGCGGGCCAGAATCAACTGCGTGGAAAGATTTGGAGCTTTAAGTCAACTGCGGGGGCATGCAACCACCATTTTCTGCCATCCCCCACTCGCTCCACCTCTTTTCACCACTGCCACTCCAATCTGAGAAAGCATACCTGCACATGCAACGAGAACTCTGTTTTTCAAATAAGGAAAATTGTGTTTCTTTTCAATCTCAGAAACAAGGTCTTCCAAGGCTCGAGCACTCACCTGTTTAGGCGACCTCAAGACCTTTCACCTGTGCAATAGGACACAAATTATGTCTGCATGCACCCTAGGAGGCGAAACGGCTATAGGATGTCCTACAGGAATCTTGTAGCAGCTGATCCAGCTGGAGTACTTTCCACGAAGACACCAACAACTCATAGAATCGGTGCATGCCATGTCCGCCACCAGAGGAACGGGTCTCTAAGACTCTTAGCCAGCAACAGCCAATACAGGGAAGCTCTAGTGCTTGAACACAGAGCAACAGCACGCAGATCTGGCATCCATCGTCTTGAACCCTGGAGGAAACCATGTCCACGGCCGCATAGGTAAGTAACTAACCTTATTTCGTCCAATTGCATGAACTATACTCTAAATATGCACAACTTTGGAAATGGGTGGATTGAACAAGGATGGTTGCCACTCAAATGGCCACCACCGCCAGTTAAGTGGCCTCGTAGGATCCGAACTGGATCGATTATGCCGAAAGGATGGATAATTGGCACGTGGGAAGTGTCCAGTAAGGAAGAGGCGGAGGTATGGCAAGAATGGCGGCGGTAAACACAGCGGAGAGAATTCGGCGGTCAGGGGCACGCTGGGATATGATTGCGGTGACGTTCACTAACAGATCATCAGGGATAGCTCAACCCCGTGGCATGAATTCCGCAGCAATTCGAAATCGGCTGGCTGATACTTATGATGCACTGCGGTCATTTATGAAGAAACCGTTTTCCAGTTGAATGTGTGTCCTCTTTCCTCTGCAAGTGGTTAACCCGAAGTTTTCAACTTGTTCAAACGTCCTGTTTCTGCTTAGACTGGTCGTGCGCTACCGTAAACTCCTCCGGAAGCCGAGAACGAACTTCTACAGGAAGCTGCGCTACAGGAAACGTGGCATCCGAAGCAGTACAGACCGTTCACATCGAGGGTGGAAAATTTCGGCGAGGTAGGCAGAATTTAATCTCCCCATGCAAAGAATTTTTTTCAAAGGTGGTGCAATCGACGTAGAAAAGGGGTAGAAAAATTTGGGTGCAATTCTGTCTGGTTTTATATATATGTCATTGCAAAATCGTCACAGTCATCTGCATGAGTAATTTTCCCCACGTATGAACGCAAACTCGTTCCTGTAGAGGATGATACCCTGCCAAAACACTATAAATACTGTAACTTTTATGCCACTGTGTGTATAATGGAGACGTAGCTCTGCGCTCGGAGTGGAAATTCTCGAAATCCTCCTTCTGTACATCTGAGCAGGCAAATTCAGCAGGGTAATCGACCAAAGGTATTTTTTTTTCCGCTCTTAGGAGAGAATCTTCCCAGAATTCCCAGTCTGCGAGCGCAAGCACATAGTTTCACCATGCCGGGCGGGTTCATCCGAAAAGAACCTTTAGACTCAAAGAAGTTACGGGAAACCCCTGAGGTGGTAGACCTGTTCTCCCATGCACAATGGATGTCATTTTGTGACAAGCTCCAGGGGCACGACGATGAAATTACAGAAGAATTCCTTCGGTCCCTGGAGCCGAAGTCAAAAACATTGGCCACCGTCAATTTCAGAGGACTAACCCTCAGACTCACCCCACAGCTCATCAGCAGGGTGACTGATCTTCCCATGGGAATCCCATGTGATAAGGAGGAAAGGAAGCTGGGTAAGAAGGCTAAGGAAGAATTTTTCTTGCCTGAAGAACAATTCTCAGAGGATAAAAACGGAGTTCGGAGGACTAGCCTATAGCCGTACTGGAGTGAAGTCAGCCTCCAAATTATGAAGTATATCACGTGCGAGGGGCGGTTTAGTATCATATATGGTTATCATTTTCGGCTGCTCATAGAACTCAGACACCACATGGACCTCCCCTCGGAGCAAAAATTGAGCATTCCATATTTCCTCTTGCAGTCCATGACTGAATGTGCCACCAAAATCAGAGAAGGGACACCAGACCAGCTAGCACATCATGGGCTTATAAATCTCCTCGTGGAAGATGCACTCCACACTTTCATTGTCCCTCTCTCATGGGAGATTTTCCGGAATATGTCAAAGGATGATGACATCCGAGTCTTAGCTGAGGAGCTCACTTCCTCCAGCAGTGAAGAGAAGGAGCCTACTCAGGCCGAGAAGAAGGCCAAAAGACAGGACACCCATGGCAAAGCACCCAAGAAGGAGCAAAAAGGAACACCAGCAACAAAGAAAGCTGCCAAAACAGGGGATGAGGGGATTCCACCAACGCCCAGGGAAAAACGACTACAGAGCAGGGCAGAACGGACTGAGAAAGTCCAGGACAGTAAGGGCACCCCTAAGGCTACCTCAGCCAAGATGAAAGAAAAATTGCCCTCGGCCAAGCACGCTAAAACCGTGCCCTCGAATCCCTACAAGAAAGCAGCAGAGTCTCTCTACAGGAAAATTGAAAACGGCTTCTACAGGAAGCTAGAAAGAAACCACTACAGGACTTTCTACAGGAAGTCCGAAAGGAGGACAATAGAAGGAGAAGTCATCCGAGATCCTAGCTAGGGAGGCAGCAGCTGTGTTGGCCGCCCTAAGTACTCCTGCCAAGCCAAAGGAAAACGAAAAAGGGAGACCCCTCTGTATTTCAAAGCGAGAAGGAGAGTAAGAATTAAGACTGGCAGACCCCAGCCTCCATCCAAAGAACCAATCACCATCATGGATACCCCTACCACGCCAAAGGATGGATCCCCCTCCAAGGCATCCATTACTTACGAGCGAGGGAGTTTGAAAACCTCCTCATGGAGGGACAGAGTGGAAAAAATGAGCTCACAAGCCTCTCTACAGGATGCTGAGGCTATTCTACAAGAAACTCTGGCTAGGCTGAAGGAAACTGAGCAACTGGAAGAGAAGGCATCCGAATCACCACAAGAGGAGGAGGAAGCAGCCAAGTCACCACCAAAGGAGAAGAAAATTGATGTTATCATGGAACCAAGCCCACAACCCAACTTGGGCTCTTATTATAACTTTTTGGAAGTAGGCAGAATTATTCCCCAAAAGTTTACAGTGCCACTGTTTTTAGCACTAGAAGAAGAACGGGTATGAACCCACACGTGGATGAGGATAGCTAAATCTAAGGGAGTAGCGGATATTGGGCCTCTAGAGGAAAGGCTGAAGGAAGCACAAAGGGAGCTGGAAAGAGTAAGGCATGTGGAAAGCTCCCAGCAAGCCAAGTTGAGAGAAGAAAATGAGCTGCTCAGATAGCAGCTCCAGCTGCAGGAACAAGGGAAAGAAAAGGACATGGCAGCCAAGGATCCCTCAGCAGAGCCTCAAGGGAAAAAAGAGATGCAAGCTGATCTTGAGGAGTTCAACCAGCAGCTACAAGAAAGGGGACTGCAGGCAGATATTGAGATACAATCCCTAAAGCAGCAGGTGCAAGAAAAGGAGGCACAACTGGCCTGCATGGCCAGTTGGGCAATGGAAGCACTGCAATGTAGGCAGCTGGCCAAATCTTATGGCCTGTACCTAAGGGACCAGTGGCTGCAGTTCCAAATCAATACATTGACACGGAGGGGTATCTCTCACGTCCAAAACCCCCAACAGTTCACAGATTTATGTAACACCAGTTCATTGGAGGATAGGGCCAAGCTTTCAGAGTTTTACCTCCATAATTTGGCCCTTCCAGACATCACTTCATGGGACCCCAACACAGCAGTAGGGGACATTCAACTGATGGCAATGATGTCATGGTTAAACCACGAAGAGAAGAGAGAAGCTGAGGTAAAGAATTTCATGGACCGGGAGTTACATGAACCACTACTGATTAGAGACGAACTAGGGAACCCCACAGCACTGAAATCCGCTCACCCACACCTAGCAACCAATTCTCAGGGTTTATTAGAGTACATGGATCGTTAGGCCCAGGCCATAATACACTTCGAGGATATGGAGAGGTTACTAGGGGACAACTGTGTTCATGCTTGCACCCGTAGGTGGAACACATTGTCCCACAGGCTCAAAATTCGAGAATATCACATTCCAACTCGGATGAGGGAGGCTTTGGCACGGGTACCTCTCTACAAGAAATTCATGCAGAACCTCCAAGCCAATTGGATAGGCCTCAAGCTAAGTCCACCCTTGCTTTTGGGACTGTTAGAGGGAGGCATAGAAGAGGAGGAGCATAAGTAGTGGGAAGAAGTGGAGAGGAAGGCCAGATTCCATGACAATGTGGAAGACACTACTTCAGAAGCTTGGGATGTGCGAGTGGCCATCAAAGCAATGAAAGACGAGGAGCTGGACTAAGTTGCTCAGAGGATGAGCAACCCTTTTAGCAGGGGGGTGATGATGAGCCCCAAAATGGTAACAATTTGGGCTCATTTGGCCTAATTTTCATTGTTCAGTCCTTGTTCAAATCCATCATTTTCTATATTTTATGCATTATTTTTAGTATGTTTGTGTCTTTGGTGCGAATAAGGGAAGTTACTTTTCCTAGGTGGTTAACACGTGTCTATTTCAGGTTTTTGACATATATTGGAGCAAAGTCAAAGCAATCATGAGCTATAAGGCAGCCAAGCCTGAAGTGAGGACTTGAAGGGGGGGTGCCTACGACATTCAATGACCCTTCCTCGCGATCTTCACCTCCAACTCCGAGCTCCAAAGACCACCAAACCGAATCTAGAAGGCAACCAATCATCATTTAGAAAGGGACTGTTTGACTCACAGTTTGACAGCTGAGTTCCACAGATTGAGGAGGCTAGCTAGGTCCCTCGTGATCTATAAATTTTGAGGCCTCAGCCTTCGTAAAAAGAGTTTTGAAACTATTGTGTACTTTGCACCTTAGTGCTGCAGCTCTATTTTGTTCTTTTGTAGCCATTTTTGGCATGACTGTTATGATTATTTTTGGATAATGAGAAGCAGTTTGGTTTCCTATCAAATCTGAGTTTTTCATAGGAGCCAAAGATCTCATGTTTTGGCCCAACCTGAGAGCCTAGGGCCTCCTTTTTGTATCGTGACTTTTCCTTTACGTATCACTGTTTTCCTTTATGCATTTGAACACATTTCTGCTAAGTAGATTTCGTTATGTTGCTGGAATAAATCACTGTTTATGAATGAATTTGGTTTAGGTATTTTGGTAGGATAATAATAGCAAGATTTCCAAGAAAAAGGGACAACCACACTCCTGGTTTCACCTCGCCCTTATTGGATTTGGGGCTGGAATTGAGGAAACAGTGTTGCCTCACAAAAACACTAGTTTGCTTGTTTATGCAATCTTTTAGTGT
The DNA here is from genome assembly GCA_000404065.3 of Pinus taeda. Classification (NCBI taxonomy): domain Eukaryota; kingdom Viridiplantae; phylum Streptophyta; class Pinopsida; order Pinales; family Pinaceae; genus Pinus; species Pinus taeda. The sequence continues at coordinate 4,657 of APFE030686608.1, read as the reverse complement.
GCTTGTTTTATTTGCAGAGATTAAGTCATGGGGTTGGACATCTGAAATGTTTCTTTACATAGATGGTGTACAAGGTTTTCTTCCCAAATAAAGTTGCTGCTCATTTATGTTGTTGATGGTTAGACTAGACTAGTTTAGGATTGGATCATTTGCAGGTCTTCGTTGATTTGATCAAGGCCCACCGTGCAGGGAATCTTCTTCCTTCATCCATCCTCCCAAAGTATCATCTAAGCCTCTTGTTCTATCTCGTAGCTAAGCTTCCCGTTTCCCATCTATCCTTTGTGTCCACGAAACCTTACCTCCTTACTCATCATTGCCTTAGCCGTCTTCAATCCAAGTCAGCCTTCTACACCTCTTCACCGATCCACCCACCAGTCCTTAGGCCATTTTTAGACCCCTATCCTACCTCTAGATCCATCCATGCACCTTCCCTTCACTCATCACCTCCTAAAACGACTTCCACATCCTGTAGAAATTCTGAAGTTTCCTGTAGAAATCCTGGAACATCCTGTAGAACCCCTGCAGACTTCCTGTAGAAGCTCACAAGTGAGGTTTCCAGATAGCCAAACCTTGTGAAATTCTGGGGAAGAGTGTTAGGGACTCCTTAAACCCTCTCTGAGCCTTTGCAACCATTTCCAAGCATTCCTCTTCCTTGATCCACCCCTGCACAGTAAAGCACAGTTTAAGCATATGCATGTGAAAATCAGCACTTAATCAAAAAATACAAAAATATGATTTCTTAGGACAAAGGTAGTTCAAACACATGCCTTTTACCTTACTAGAAGTAATGGCATCTCTTTCAATAGTTTGCATTCTCATCTATGCATCAGTAGGACTAGCTGGTAGAATTAGGGTTCGCTAGAGTTTGCGTTTCTTTTTGGCTTTCAGTTTCTTTTTCGCAAGTAGATTAGCTTCCTTTGAGTTATCTTTCGTTCATCACTTAAAAGCTTCTTCTGAGAACACATAGAAGTTGGCTAAAGCCCCTAGCGGACTTGTGCCGGCTGACCAAGTGACAGTTGCGGCAAGAGCTAGTAGTTGTGCATATAGCACCGTCACTTCCAAGTTTGTTACGAACAACCAGGTTGATAAAAGTAAAGAAGGGAGTCCCAAGAGTTGCAGCATTATTTCTGCAATACTGGAGCCCACCATTAATCTTAGACATATAATTAGATGTTCAAAAAAAAATTTGTGTGACCATGCATGACTGAAGCCAACCTAGTTCTATCTTACCCTTGGATCTATTAAGCACCAAGAAGGATCAAATCTCTCAAGGTGCAAATCTTTCCTCAAGTTTTGCACTAAAGAAGAAGTTTGCAACTCAAGGAATTTGATCCCTCTCAAGCACTTGATAAATCCAATGTTAATATAGATCTAGGCTAATCATATAAATGTATTCATAGGTGGAGAAGCGATGGAGGTTTAGGGTTTGTGTCAGACCCTGCAATGGCAGACCTGCGCAGACCATGGCGCCACTGTAACAACTCTCCAGAAATACGAACAACAATACACGACAAAGAATAGCACATAAATCATGGACAACCTCTAGGGGGAGAACACAATGCCTCCCCCCAATGATCAAGAAAATATTCAGATGCACACGAAATATGATGGGAAAAATCCCCAGGAAGAAGCGGGAACGATTCCTTGTACACAGACAGATAATACAGAAAGAAATGTGGCTCCCAAAGCAACATCAACTACCTGTAAACCTGTTGCAGCTGAAAGACCTAAGATTGAGCCCCCAAGTCAAAGAATCAATTCCTAATTCCAGTACATGAAGGATCACACATTAATAGGGAAATTTATTGGCTTCTAGTGTACAAAGAAAGCTTTGCATGGATGGATCGTAGCAAAATGGAAACCAAAAGGGCACATTACCTCGCAGCTGGGACCAAAGGGATTTTTCACGGCAATCTTCAATTGTATAGAAGACTAAAATAGGGTCCTTAATGGAGGACCTTACTTCTTTAGTGCAATTGGTCTTTATCTAAGAAACTGGATTGAAAGATTCAACTTGGACAAAGAAGACCTAAGTTGGGCACCAATTTGGATCCGTCTCTATTCCCTTCCAGTGGAGTACTGGAATGAAGACTCACTGAAAGATATTGGAGATGGACTGGGGGAGTTCATCAAAATTGCGGAGGAGACAAAACTCAGAAGATACACTTCTTAAGCTCTAATTTGTGTTTATATGCATCTAAGCAAAGCTCTCCTGGATGCGATAAGTTTATATCATGATGATTTTGAATGGATTCAGTCAATAGATTATGAATATGTCCCATTTCAATGTCGAAAATTTCATGCCCTTGGCCATCTCTTTCGTGATTGTCCGTTAAATCTGAAACCCCCGACTTCTACCTCCTCATAAAAACATGACTTTGACTATTCACCAAGGTCAACAACCGCAAAAAGAACCACAAAAAACCTGCTTCAAACCCTAAAAAGCCTTCTGCCAACACTTCAATGCCATCCACCAGTAATAGCTTTGAGATCTTATCCCAGTCGGATTCGACTACCAATGATAACCCCTTACACTCCAAGGAGTCTCTGAAAGCATCGTCACAATTCATTCCCACCAGCTCAAAGCAACCCTAAAAGCATACGCAATCCATAGATCTTACCATCTCCTCACCCAGTGTGATACCGATATGGAAATCTCATGGCATGGAGCTAGACATTTTGCAGCAAGAAACCATGGTTGCAACAGAGACCATAGAGGAAAGGAACAAGGCCCAGCACATGGAAGAAGAGCCTAAAAGCATAGATATAGGAGATATAGACATATTTGGATTAGAACAAGCTTGTAGGAAAAAGGAATTTGACAAGATCCCAAAAAGACAGCTGGAAAACTTGGAAGTCATCCTTTCTAGAGCACAACAACAAAGAACCCTAGGCATTTAGCCTGGAAATCAATGGGATGGCAAAAAAATTCCTAAAGATAATAAAAATGAGGGAGAAAAATAGACCTCGAAAGAACCATCTACATTGGGGAAATGCTAGTGGAATCAGGAAGATATTCCGAGCTTACAAAGTATTATAGTCCCCTACCCAACAATGAATCATGAATCTCACTTCATGGAATATAAGAGGGCTAAATAGCCCTGGGAAATACAAAATGATAAAAAACATGGTTCAGCAGGAGAAACCCCAAGTCTTCTTCATTCAAGAAACAAAATGTAACTCTACAACACTTGGTCAAACCCTTGCAAAAGCATGGCCAGGTTGTTAAGCAGTAGCAGTGGATGCCTTAGGAGCTTCAGGAGGTCTAGCAATAGTCTGGGATGAACGAGCTATCACGCTCACTAATATCCATGCAAGTAAGCACTTCATTCAAGCCACCTTTCATATCATAGGGACAAATGTGCATGGCCACCTAAACCAATGTCTACTTCCCTCATGAGGCAATGCATAAGATAGAAATTTTGAATACTTTATCTCTGATCAACTTCACCAGAACACATCCAATCTGGATCACAGGAGGAGACTTCAATATGATTACTAAGCTGGAAGAAAAAAGTGGAGGCAGGTGTAGAGCCTCTAACCTACACCTCATCAATTACCTACTGTTTTTGATCACTTACCTCTCTCTTTTGCCTCATTTTCAATGTAAAACCACCCAGATCATTACATTAGATGTCATTAAGCATGATCAAGTGAGCTTTGCTAATGTGTGACTGTTTTTTTAGATTTTGACATATTTACAGCGATTCCGAGCTCTCTTGCCGATTCCGCACCATCTGATGATTTCCGCAGCCATCTGGAATTCCGCAGCCTTTTTGTTGTTCTCAAGGTTCCACGTTCATTTTGCCAAAAGAGCCACTGGGTACTAGGTATCAGGGTGCTCGAGGTTCCTGTGCCATTTGTTCAATCATCCACTTCATCTGTACCTCCGGTCAAACAGGGGCAAGATCCGGTCAACGAAGGCAGCTTTACGGTGATGCGTAAGCTGTTGGGTCACGTCAGCTCAAACGGTGACTTGCCCGTGTTACGCAGGATGTGGGGGACATGATCCAACTCTGGATTCAATGCCCATGACAACCAGGACCTCCAGCTCACCCACACAGGCTCATGACGTGTTATTGCAGTTTTAATTACACATGACAGTTTTTTTATTTTCAGTTTTAGCAGCACGCATAGGCTATCCTCCAGATGTCTATAAATACTTGCGTCTGCGTACGCTTATGTTAACTTTTACTTGCTGTATTTTTATGAACTTGTTATAATTTTCGAGCATTCCCAAGACTCCGTTTTTATAGTGCTATTCTAGCACTCTTGACTGTGAATTTCTGCACATGGAGTAATAGAAGCAGTGTTGTTTTGAAGCTTTCAACACTTTGAGTCTTCTTTGGGTTATGTGAATGGAGGGCCCCTGTTCATATTAACCTTGTATAGTATTTTCATGTTCAGCATTTCCTTTTCTTGGCATATGTACATCATAATTCATTTCATTTTAATTCATTTTGAATCCTTTCTTTAAGCTGATCAGCATTATTCTTTTGCAGGTTTTTGACCCAGGATTACTTGTGTGTTTATGTGTTTGCTTTATATCTAGTGGTAGTTTCAGTTGACAGATTTAAAGTTGCTGCCCCTTACTTTATTTCCATAGCTAGTTTTTAGTTTTATTTCTCAAAACTGTCTGCTAACATATGAATGGTCT
>APFE030686604.1:0-10524 GCA_000404065.3 Pinus taeda | reverse complement strand
TCCAGTCGCAACAGTTCAAGTTGAAAATAAGGGAACGAATTGAACCAGTGAATATGACAACTCAAGAAGAGAAGTCAGTTGAAGAAACAACACACTTAGATGTTGTAGTTCAGACAATAAACATCTCCAGTGAATGTTTCATAACCAACTCTACAACATCTTCGCCAGAAGAAAATATAAAAATTGCCGCATGCCCAATAAGGGAAAATCAAACCAAAAAAGTTCCCTATCGGCATCCGAATCATGAGAGTAAACAACTCAACCATGCTATGTATCAGGACCATTCAGAACAGAAACAACAAAATGATGTTCCAAAGAAGAGTAATGTAACCTCAATCTAGTCTTACGATGACAAGTCATTACAAAATTCCAGTGATCAAAATATTCCACAGAAGATTAATATAGGATGGTCTGATCCCTTCCTAGTGCGACAATTTTGTTTGTCACTTAGAAGATCATATCGGCTTGTATCGACGAAGATGATTGTTCCGAGAGAGAAGGTCATTCGAAGCCGAAAAAGAGATCAAGCCTTTTTCATCGACAAGCTTTGAGGACAAAGCTTTTTGAGGAAGAAGGCAACGTAACGAATAAAATATATATAAATAATGTAAAATAATGTAAATAAGTAATTATTAGTTAATCAATAGTTAGGTTGAAGAGGCATGTCTAAATGAGACATGACTCTTCATAAAGAGACACTTGCCTAATATATAAGCAAGCCTCTTGTTCTCATTGTAAATCATTCATTCTTATTCTTATTCACATATTTAATATAATATTTATATCCTCAATGGATAACTTCATATTCCAAGTCTTCTGCAGTAATTAATCTATAGAAGGAACTTTGTTCGCTTCAATATTCTCGACCGTCGATAAATACTTGGTCAACTTTTAATCTTTGCTATCGAAAATCTTTATTTTTGAAGAATTTTCGAATTTCTTATTAAAACCATTTTTTATTAATCCAAAAATAATTATTTTTGATTAATTTATTAAAAAAATTGACTTTGACTTAACCACCAAGGTCCAAGGGCTTAATTTTTCTTAAAAAATCCATTTTTGCCTTGATGGGGGACCTCCAAATATTAACTTCTTTTAGACCCATGATTTTTTCCACTTGGAAAAATTAATTTCTCTAACATTTTAATTTTGACTCTAAATTACTAAATTTTCTGGCTTAGGATTTAATTTGATTTTTGCTAGAAAAATTAATTAATTGACTCATGAGGGGATTAATTATTTTTCCACCCTCAAATATATTAGCCATGGTGTCTAAGTATGAGGGATCGTTTACCAAAATACTTTTTAGTTTTTACATCAGATATTACAATAATTCAACCCTTAAAGGGGGGATACCTACTTGTTATAGACCCTCATAATACTTACCCAATGTTGCGACACAATATGATCTAGTAGACTAAGTGATTTGTAATAAAATAATTTAGCCAATTAGTTGAAATTATTCCCAAATCACTTTTACAATAGATCTGACTAAAACACTAAGACTCATCTAAGACTTCAACTCTAGCTTTGGGGTTGAGGCTAGAGGGAAAAGCTCTGCCGATCATCCGTGTATAGAAAGACATATAATTAGTGAGACGAAAAACCTCATAGGATGAAATTTGTCGCCAAAATCATAAGTTGGATGGCCAGTTTTGTACCATTAGTACGAGTCAATTGCTTATTTGTAAACTCCCAAATTGTTAGACAATTATATATTACAGAGCAATGGAACACATATAATATTGCAGAAATATAAACACAGAAAACACATAAAACAAGAGAGACACAGATATACGTGGTTCACCTAGTTTGGGCTACGTCCACAGAGAAACAACCAGTCCTTCTTTTATTATATTATCCAGCAAACTGAAGAGATACAACCTACAACAGATCCACTGTAACACCCTCTTCGCTCTCAATCTCCTCTGTCTTCCTCACTCAGAATACAAATATACATAGACGCAATACACCTCCCTCATATATAGTGAGGGGTTTCCTTCTAGGGCACAAAACCCTAAATTAAACATAACTTCTACCGTCAGATCATCCACCTAATGAATGGCCTAGATTGACTAGAAATTACTAGACTTTTACAAGGCAATTTTACATCTAGTTTTAGCTTCAGGGGCGCTGCCCCTGAATCCTCGCCGAGAGACCACTGGCCCCCGGACCCCCCAAGTCGAGGGGGATTAGCTCCCCCAGACCCCCGTGGAGGGGACAAGTCCCTCCCGCACCCTCCTCGTGTGGAGGGGTGTACAGTCTTCTTGGGGTATACATCCGGTTGAAACTTTTGAATACAGAAGATAATCAGGCTCCACACCCAACACAAATCCCATTCTCCATCGACAATAATGCTATCCTCTCCTTCAAAGGATTGTAGTTGGATGTTCCCTCCAACCGGTCTTCAAACCTTAACCGTGTTGCAACTTGCAACCATTCTCACAACTAATTAAATACTCAAACCCCAGAAAAATATAATTGTTGGAAAATTCTTTTGTTTTTTTTTTTTAGGTTGTGGTTCACGGACACCTTGGTCAATGGGTGGTCGCTACGTCCATGGAAAAATCTGGGCTGATCGACCTCGAAGGGAATCTAGCCCCGTGACCCACTAGAAAGGCCTAATCCCAAGGGCTTCGGGCAGAATGGGCCCTGTGACCTCTCGAACGATGAGGCACTGATTTTGACCAATTGAGCTAACCCTTGGAGCTTCTGGAAAATTCTTTTGTTGTTGTAAATCGCTGTGACAAATTGATGTTCTCTTTCCTCAAAGTTTTAACGCTCTGATACCATGTTAAGTTTCTAATACTAGATCTGATTTGATTTTTGTAGCAGTTTATCTTATACCCGAAAAATGTTTCAACCATTAAAATCTTTTTTCTGAAAAATGGTGAAAATAAATACACTGGTATTTCAACTTTAAATAAAATTTGCGGTGGAAAATAAATGGACAGTTAGTCGCAAAACATAGCAAAAAATTATGCCCAACAAATTCTCCTCAACTTTCTATTACTCAGGAAAATTATGGCCTCCTTTAACAAGAAAATCGACCCACAAAGAATACCTAGAAAATACAACAATAGAACTTGGCAATTTGCCCCACTCTAAAATTCGACTTGCACCTGTGCTTGCCGTTTTTCACAATTTCAGTGCACCTGTAGCAACTCGACCTCCTTCGAAGTTTAACATAAACCCACACGACCTCCCCAAACTAACGACCTGCTTGCTAGAATTCAGCCTCACAAGTCTCGGCCACCTCCTCGATGTGACACACCCTCGACCTTATCCACAAACAAGTTTCAGTGCCTCTCTTGTGCCCTCAACCTACGAACTTGTGCTCCAAAATTCTTTTAGCTGTACACTTTTGACCTCTCTTCAGTCTTGAGTGTCTCACTCGCTTGAGAAAAATCGCTCTCCCTAGAATAATGTCTCTTCACCTCTATCTTAGGCTTCTTTTATAATTGCTTGTTGAGCTAGATCTCAAACTCGGGATCTTGTATGTGATGGATGTTTAGGATTAGATCCTAAGCCTCACTTGAGATCAATCGTTGAGATCAGATCTAGACCACTTAAATAATTGATTTAGTTATCCTTATAAACTTAGCTCAATAGTCGACAATAATTAATAAATTAATTAATGTACTTTTCCTAAATTTAAACCTAGGAAAGAGATTATAAAAGTTGCTTACTCCTCATGAGTAAGAACTTAAAGAGGCTGTTTGCGATCTTTTGAATGCTTGACACCAAGCTTATGCAGAGGCACTTGTTCGAGCTATTAGCACCAACACCAAAGTTGGTATGGCCCAAGCGTTGATGCTATAGTCTGCTGGTGTTGTTGGTGTTTGCTAGCATAGCAATAAATCTGCTCCATTTTGAAGAGGATGGAGACTTCCACAACTTATCCATATGATTAAATTCATCACAATAACTTGAGGCAACCACCTTAAAAAATTATGTGTCCTTGATAAACCATCATTTTAGCCAAAATTCCACCTTCTTGTTGGTGTGGGTGATGTATTATATATGAAGAAGAATTGGTTCAACTCCTAGAACATGAAGGTCTAATCCAAACTTGGCAGTGTCAATAATGACATCACAACATCTTGACTCTAGTAAGGTTGATTTATCACCAATGACTAGTTTCTATACACTATGCTATTATCGATAATTGGAGAGGAAGTGTTGGTGTTTGATCATATGCATAGTGGCTTCAAGGTTACCAATCCATTCTTGGGAAGTGGAGGACCAATATGCAAAGCACATGACCAAATTTGTACTTTAAAAATCCATTTTTCTCGTCTTGCCTTCATGGACCAAAAAGAAACTCTCAAAATTAGGCATTGACCTTGAAAGAGGGTTAAAACCTAGGAAAAACTCTAGATGAACCCTACAAGAGGTGTTGTCTTTAAAGACATTTAGACCCTAACGAAGAGGATCAAAGGAGCCCTTGCTCTACAATCATCAGGACTCAGGAGAAGTGCAATGTCACTAGCCATTAACTTCTTATCAAATATTGAATACTGAGAGGGAGGTTGACATTGGCTCCGATACCATGTTGAGATTCACAAGTGAGATTGAGTGGAACCTACACCCACCAAAAGTGGATGACCCCATAAGAGAAAATTGTCTCTGATATTTGTCTTCAGCTTACAGCCAACAACCCCTGACAACTGTCATTGTAGCCGATATATTGTGCCATTTCATCTCCGCTTCCTGAACCAGTCTTATGCCCCCTCGCCCACCTATCGAGAGCGTATGTTTGAAGGTGGGCCATCCAATCCTAAAGGTATGTTTTTCATTGTGTAATCGGGTGCTTACGCTTGTTTTTCCTTGGGCACTTTGGGCATGGATTATTGGGTGACTTGGAAGAAGGAAGGGTTTTGACAGTAGTCTTGTTCTCTCACCTTAAATGATGGGTTAATCCTCAATCTTAGTTTCATGGGATCTCCCATATTGGCTTATAACATTAGGAAGGGCACTACTTGGGAAACCTCGATTTTGGTAACGTGGTTCTGTTTTGTTGTTTCACATTTTTCACTCCCCTCCACACATCACCTGCCCTATCCCATCATTTTCTCTCTCTGGGTCCACATGACTATTGGGTCCACAAGGCATTGGTACTCCCTCTCCCCTTGTCCATATGTTTGGTTCGGCTCAAAAATGTTGCCCCAAAGGTTGATACAACGAAAAAATAGGTTAAATGCATATCATGATTCATGGCCAGAAGCAAGAAACAAAAGAAAAGAATATTATAAAATGCAAAAGATGGTCAGGACATTAAACTAGCGTGTGGGCAAAAGCCAAACCTGAGTTCTACCCCCTATCATTATGGCCATCACTCTGGTTCTTAGGGCCCTATTGACGGTGCTGCAAATCTGTCAACCAAGGGGGTCTCCTCGATGTGAAACCACAATTAGACCTCACATCATTTGGAGTAGGAGCCCCAACAGGAAATATTACCAGTTTCCATTATCCTTAGGGATTTTCCTTGGCTGCCATTATTAACATAAGAGGTTATATAAACATTCTTTGAAACAAGCAAGCAAGATGACGCTGTGAGGCATACAATTGCAATGTATATAAGGTACTTTCATGACAAGGAAAGAGAGAATGAGCCTCTAGAAGAAAAGTAATAATACTATCCTAAAAGAGACACACAAGAGCATAAGATTATCATTAGTTAACCTGCAAAGTAGTTCGCAAGACAACCATGATCATAAAACCAAATACAACATACCTTCAACAAGGTAGGTGTTACCCACCACATGTGGGTTGTATTTATGGGAGAATTGTTTTCTCTTAGATGGACCTCAACTGACAGCCAACAACCCTTTTCAGCCCCCAGATAGTTCGATGGGCCATTTTCTCTGCCACCTGAGCTAGCCATGTGGGCCCTCACCCTTCTTTTATGAATATATATTTGAAGGTGGGCCTCCCAACCCCAAAGGTATGGCTTTTCATTAGGATAATTGAGTAGTTTTCCTTGCTTGTCATGGGCACTTTGAGGCATGAATTGGTGGGGGGATTTAGCGGAAAGAGTGGGTTAGGTTTGTATTCTTGTCTCCATTTCCCGATTTCGTGTTTACCCTTGTATTCTAGTCCCGTGGGATCTCCTTTACTGGCCATTAGCTTTAGGGTTGGCACTACATGGGAAATTCCAATTTTGGTTGAGTGGTCCCGCTTCCGACACTGCCAACATTCCTCCCTTTCCACTCATTTTAATCCCATTCATCTTTTTTCCCATCTGGGTCCACATGTGTCCAATGGGTCCACATAGGGTTAACCTCCCCCTCATTCATGGCCATCACCCTGGTTCCTAACGGCCCTAGATGAGCCCTCTCCATCATTAAGGAACCCATGATTGTCCCAACCCCTAGTGGGCAATGAAGTGCCCCACCTCAAAGGGGTATCCACTATTACATATTATACTTCATGCTCTCCGTCCCTTGAAGCCCCGAGCAATTATGAAGAAAAACCAATCAAAGGCAAAAGGCATATGAAGAAGGGTGGAAAAACAAGGGTCGGGGTAACTCATGTGCCACGATTTGCTCCCTCCTACACTCATATATTCAGGTGTGGGCTTGCCTTGTTATAGCTACCTGATGTACCTTGGCTTGTGGTCTAGATAATTCCCCTCGCCCCCACTCCATTTCATCATTATATCATTTACCACCTACCTCTTAAAGGATGCACTATGGATATGCCACCCCCTTTAGAGGTTGAAACCACCTAATAGGGTTCTTGGTTAACCCCCTTTTGAGCTTGAAGACACTTGTACTTTCCAAAGCCCACTATGGAAGGGCATGCCACCATGAAGTGCCCCATTGATCCCATTACTTTTAAGCATTATTACTTGATGATTCTAATGATTTTTTGTTTTGGAGGGCAAGGGGACGCATTGGGTCTTATGAAGGATTGCAGGTGGGTCTTCATTTAGGGCCTGGTCTCCCTATACAGGGTCCTAGCTCTCCATAGGGCCACATTGGCACTTGTAGGGTGAGGGTTGAGAGCCATAGGTTTCCACCATAGCAGATACTACTTCATGGATCCCCAACAATGTTCATTGATTGCTCGTGTTCCACCTTTTGGATGAGGATGATGCACTTGGTCCACAATGGCCAACCGACTCCAAAAGTTGCACCATACACTTGGCAGATGTTCCAGGATGCCTCCTGCAGTAAATGGAAATCTTATGTCATCATTTGGCTCTTGCAGATGGTTTACATGCATATTTGATCCATGTGGAGGCCCATGAAGGTTTCCTTGTGCCCCCACACCCACTTGGGAGCACCACAAGTTCTTGATTGAATAACAAGGGGCCAACCCCTTGTCCACTATGTTTAGAATCCTTTTCTTCATCATGGCACCGTTTGGACTTCAGCATGCCTCATCAAAAGCCTAAGGACTCACTTTGATGATCATTCTATTGGAAAATGTAACTAGGTTTGGTCTTCATTAAATGTATTTGAGTCATCTTGTAATGTACTTGTCAAAAGAATAAAGAAAAGAATTTTTATTGTTATTATTGTGACTTATTACAACATGGGTTTCATGCTTCGGTCACCATGTTTTAGGTCAAAGTCCCAATTGAAGACTTCTAGGATTTATTCTGAGTCAATAGAATCATTGTACTTTTAAAGAGACCCTTCTTGGGCTTTTGGATCATGTAAAAAGGTTTAGTATCGAGTCAAATATAATTTATGTATCCTCCACATTAAGTCGACCTAAAAGAGATCAAGTCGGCCTAAGGACATCAACTCGACCTCCCTTGAAGCCTATAAATAGAAGTAGTTCGAATTCATTTGGAGCATCTCATCTCAAGCTAGTTCGATATCTCTAAGGAAGCCGAAGAAGTACAAAGTGGGTCAAAAGAAGTGCGAGTTGGGTGGAGTCTAAGGAGAAGAAAAATGAAATTTTGGTGCCTCTCCTCTCTCTCTTTGTTTCGTGCCCTAGTTTGGGAGATCGAAGTCTTCCAAGTTTCGCTGACGCCGGAAGCTGCTACATCGTTGAAGTTGCTAGAAAGGAGGCCGAAGATCTGGGAGGCTGACTTGGTGTGGAGGGAAGGTTTGGTCTTTGTCTAAGGTGAAGAGTCTCAAAGAATAATATTGAAAGGAAGAGAATTTTGATTGGGTTTTCCTTTCGAGGGGGATTTTTCCCTGGCATAGTGACTACATCTGGTGTCCATTGTTTTATGTGCTATTGCTTGATGAAATAAAAGAAAGAAGATATAAAGAATTGTAATAACAAATCAAGAACATCACAAGTAATTATCAAGAATAAGAAAATCTTTTTGCCTTTTTGATTTTCTAAGATGGTATCAGAGCTTTTGTGAAGAAAGAAGAAAAAGGCAGTTGTTGGGCTTCAAAATGTCATACAAATATCACTCATTACCATACATTTTTCACCTATACTTCCATTAAATCACTCATTATTCACTACCATGTCACTTCATTTTCGCTATTGTTCATCATTAATGGGTCTCATTTATATCTTCCAAATATTATTTATTTTCAAGCATTTTTAAGAGAAATTCTTGATTAAATAGTGGAAAATAATATATTTTACTTCATATATGGAAAGTGGATTGTTTTTGTGACATGTGTAGGTACAAAGGAAGCTTCCAAGACACCTTTATGTGGCCTTGAATGATCAAATTCGAATTTGATAAGATAAGCCTCATGGAGAAGATCATGATCTCATGGAGAAGATCAAGGACAAAAGGGGATTATGTGTCTAGATGGTTGAGAGATGTATGGAACTAAAGAGAGATTAGTGGATCATCATTATGAGTTTGTTATCTCATCCCATTGTATAAATAGGAGTACAATCTCCTTCATTTGTAATCTGGAGAATTTTCATTTGTAATTTTAGAGTTCCATTTGTAATGTAAGAGTTGGTTTGTACATCATGAACGAGATTTTGAAATAAAAAATCATACTTTGATTTTGTTACTTCTACATTTGAGTCTCCTTTGAAGTGGTGTGCTTGTGGAGTTATGGAGGGCCCCCATGGCCTCACTTGCATGCTTATTTTAGGTATAATTCAATTTATGTTTTTATTTCATTTCAGCTTTTAAGTTGTTAGATATTCTAATTGCTGGAAGAAATCTTAAAATTCATGTGTTCTTGTAAGGGAACCATAAGATCTCTGACAAATTAGGAACCTCTCTAGTTTGTTTAGTTATTGGAAGAGATCTTGGCGAATGTGTTCTTGTAAGGGAACCAATAGATCTCAGACAAATTAGAAATATTTCTAGACCTACAGTGTACTTCCAAGTTTTCCCTTCTCGGTTGACATTAATTGAATCTGATTTGCACGCATTTTTGTTTAATTTGGCAACTAGGGCAAACTCATGTGGGTCGGTTATTTATGCATACGATCTTGACACAATTATGGCATACGTTGTTCGACCTAGCCGCAGTTCATGAAATGATACATGGAGACATATATACTGTCCAGAAGACATACATCCACACAGTTTACGCTATCATGAAGTCAATATACGCTCAGGTATGGAAACCCTATACGCTGGGCAGGAAATGAAGAAATCCACGATGGATCCGTTGTCACAACACGCTGATCATGCAACGTGATTTGGATCCGTTGTCATATTGAATGCATTATGGGACAGCAGCAATGTAATCCAATGCAGTCACATTGAATGCAGATATATACTTCAGGGACGCAGTCATCTTGAACGCATTATGGGACAGCAGCAACACATTGAACGCAGGGACGCAGTCATATTATATACGCTGCTGTAATGTAAACGCTGGACAGTATATACGCTGGGCACTGGAAATATATACGCTGGGCATTCATATAATATGCCATGTAGTCATATCGCAATTCATATATCTTGGAACGCAGTCATATAATATACCACGCAGAGTTAGCCGCTGTAAAGGAAAGAACACATTGTGGATGCAATTATATTTCTGATGAATGGAACGCAGAGAGATATGGGTCATAATCGTTATGAACATAGTCATATTTATGATGAATGAAAATGTTGGTCATTGAGTTGTAACATAAATGTTGGATTGAGCAGCAATATATATATGTTGGGGTGATTCAAGTTACATGATGTATATATATATATATGGACAGTGATATACGGTATATGTAGACTCATATATTCTGAACTATGCTCATATACGCAGGCAAATTGGCAGTACAACATATATACATGGCAAGGTATATATATGCAGGTTATGGCTATAAATATCCATGCAGGCAGAAGAGCGTATTATCATAAGGACACAGCGATGATTTAATGTGCATGGATAGCACAATGATACATGGACCATGGACAACACCATGATGAGTGCAATCATAAGCATGGGCAGCGTGAAGCAGGATGACTATCATGATTAGTGCAGCGTGGTGCACTACACTGTAAGGTACAGCAAATGGACGAGATGTAGAATGATGATAGGTGAAGGAGTCACCTTGAGTATCAGTTGAAGTAGAATGTCTTCAACTGATCTCATCGTTATAGGAGATGATCTATGCTTAGATCTA
>APFE030686602.1:0-12603 GCA_000404065.3 Pinus taeda | reverse complement strand
TAATTGTGCAAATTACATAGTAAATCACACTCCTACTAAGGTTTTAAAGAATATCACTCCAGAAGAAGCATGGAGCTCAATTAAACCAGATGTAAGTCACTTTCGTTTTTTTGGAAGTGAAGCATGGGCCCATATTCTCGATGAGAAACATAAAGCCTTAGAACCTAAGAGTGAAAAATGTAATTTTTGTTGGATATCCTGAAGATGTCAAAGGATATTGACTTCTTTCACCTAAATCAAAAAATTTTATCATTAGAAGAGATTTAAAGTTTGCTGAAAATATATCAGCCTACGAGCCTAGTTCGACAGATGTGCCACCTCTCTCTATCCCTTCTACTTCTGAAAAAATTTCTTCTTCAGATGATGACAGCGAGGATGACAATCCTCCCCCACCTTCTCAAGATCCTCCTTTAGCTCCTCAGCTTCCAAAATGCGTCCGCGTTACTGGGGATGCAGTAGGTTCTCTTGCAGGTGATCCTACAGATCAACGACGTACACGTTCTGAGTTCAATAGAGCCTCTTCTTTACTGGCTCACGCTTCAACGAATTATGATTCTAACACCTTTGCAGAAGCTTCAGGCCATCCAGATTGGGACATAGCTATGAATGAAGAATATCATTCATTAGTGGCAAATGATACATGGGATCTTGTTCCTCTTCCAATAGGAAGAAAACTTGTTAGATGTAAATGGGTTTACAGAACCAAGTTTGGACCAGATGGAAAATTTGATAAACATAAAGCTCGTCTTGTTGCTAAGGGATTTTCACAAGTTGAAGGCATTGACTATACTGAAACCTTCTCCCCTGTTGTCAAAATGAACTCTATCTACCTTGTTCTTTCCCTTGCTACCTCTTTCAAATGGGAAGTCCATCAGATGGATGTTAAATCTGCCTTCTTGCATGGGGACTTGCATGAAGAAATCTATATGGAACAAACTCATGAATTTATACAAAGAGACTCCAACCTTGCATGTCAGCTTAAAAAATCCCTTTATGGTCTCAAGCAAGCTCCTCGAGCTTGGTATGGCAAAATGGATAGCTTTCTTTTAGATACCGGTGTTTCTAGGTATTATTATGACAATACTATCTACACCAAGAAAGTGGGTAAGTTTCTTATCATTCTTGTTCTTTATGCTAATGATATTATCCTTACTGGTAGTGATCCCAACCTTATAAACCATGTGAAGTCTAGCCTTAAAAATCAGTTTGAAATGACAGAGTTAGGACACTTGCATTATTTTCTTGGTCTTCAAGTCTTGGAATCCAAGGAAGCTATTTCCCTTTCCCAGTCCAAGTATGCTTGTGTTCTTCTACGCCACTTTCACATGGAAGACTATAAGCCAAATCCTTCTCCCTTTTAGTATGGAGCTAATATTTTAGTCACTTGTACTTACCCTGAAGTTGATGCTACCTTATACCGTAAGTTTGTAGGAAAACTTTTGTATTTGACCCATACTTGTCCTGACCTTTCCTTTGTTGTTGGCCTTATTGCTTGATTTATGCAAAACCCACATGAAAGTCATTAGAGAACAACTAAAAGAATACTTCATTATGTTTGAGGTACAATTCAGTTTGGGATTCATTACAGTGCAGAAGCATCTCCTCTATTGGTTGGTTTCACTGATTCCGATTGGGCTGGTGACCCTGATGATTGGAAGTCTACTGCAGGTTATGTCTTCACTCTTGGTTTTGGACCTATTACATGGGCTTGCAAGAAACAAAGTGCCATTTCTCTTTCTTCAACAGATGCAGAGTATCATGGCACTGTAGAAGCTAGTAAGGAAGCCTTGTGGCTTCGTCAGATCCTGTCAGAGTTTGCCTTTCAACAAAAAAATCTGACTACATGTTGGTGTGATAATCAAAGTGCCATTCAACTATGCAAAGATCCAGTCCAACATCAGCATATCAAACACATTGAACTACACATGCACTTCATCAGAAAGCTCATTCATGACCATGTTCTTAAAGTGCAACATTGTTCAACAGATGATCAAGTTGCAGACATCTTTACAAAGGCTCTCATAGAGGTAAAGTTTACTAAACTTTGATTTATGGTTGGAGTTCAGGAAGTTGTCACTAAGGGTGAATAGGCTCTAATTCCTCCTTCCTTATCCTATTGTGTCATATTTGTACATCCTTCAATCCTATCCCATGTTTTTCTTAAGGGGGGATGTTAGGATATTCCGACACATAGGAAATAGTTAAGTATAACTTGGTCTAGTGTAGAGTTAGGTAAAGTGTGTTTCTTTACTATGTACTTTTGTAACTTACAATCTGATAGTCATGATATTTAGTGATCCAACGATTCATTCTCTCATCGGTATTACCGACACTTGATCCGTGGCTTAACACCCGATTGGTCCATGATCTCTATTTAAAGAGCATGGAGGGTCATTTGCAGGGTAATCGTTCATGAGAGAAGCTTATGTACATTTCATTCTTTTATTAATAAATTCTCTGAAGTGGTCGCGTTGGCTCAGGCCGTGGACTGTTTCCCTTTTTGAGGGTTTTAACCACATCAAGAATACTAGAGTATTGATCTGTGATCTGTTTGTGAGCGGTGTCCTTTGGTGTTTTGTCTGAGGGACTTACCTTGTAAATTCCTACATGTGATGTCTCTGCGTGGCCCTGGGTCAGCCTCTCTAGCTCTGCGCTGCCATTGTTGGATCTCTCTCTACCTTCTCTGCTGAGTATTCTCTGATTGGGAAAGGTCTCCCTTTAGATACTATGCCTGCCCCTTTCTGCAAAACATTACTATCGAACATTTCTCTGGCAGTTGCTTTGCTTTAGAAAATCGAACTTCTAATCTCTCCTCTGTGTGTATTCTCCAAGTGCCCCTCAAGCCTCTTCTTATATATTTATGTCGGACAACCAACGACCCAGATTAACTTCTAATCAATGGCTCTGATTATTTTGGCTTGAATCTTGATCCTCATCTTCTTCTAGAAGTTACACCCACAATTTAGATTAATACCCATTAATTATTTTAATTTCCTAAGTTTAGACCTAGGGTCCCATTAAAAATAATTAATTATTTTAATAAAATTGTCTCTGGATGGAATTTCCCAAAACGGTTTCTGGGTATTGGAGAATGCATGTGTCTAAGCCTCCCTGTAAATTTTGAGACTTAGAGCACATTCGATGCTACCAAAAATCAACAAGTAATGCATCTAGCGTGGAGTGTGTAATGCATCTAGCGTGGAGTGTGTAATACGTCTAGCATTTATGTAGCATTCTCTTTTTTTTTAATATGTTATATTATATTTATATGCTTTGAGGAATGTAAATGCCATTACTAGTGAAGAAGTCGACTTATAAGAGCTAAAGCCGACCTGTAGTTGTGTCTCTCATAGGTAATTCATATATAAAGTTTATAGTCGTGTCTCTCATAGGGAAGTCATATATAAAGTTTAAAGTGCATAGGTAATGTAAAAGTATGAAGTCGGTACGATTTATTTGTTATAATATAAAGCTAAAATTTTATATTATTCCAGTGAATCACAATTCCAGTGAAATCACAGTTCGTTGATGATGCTATTATGTTTCGGTACCATCTGAGTGATAAAGGTTCGGTGCACCATAGAAGGAATTAGTGTTATCACGTGGAAAAAGGACTCGGTGCCATCGCAGAAGTAAGGTCTCAGTAATATGACAGCGAGGAGGTCTCACAGGAAAGGTGACCTTGGTGTCGAGACAATGATAAGATCTCGGTGGTGACAATGTCTCGATGCTAAAAAGGTCGAAGTGGAAGAGGAGTCAAGAAGAAGGTTGAATGTTAAGAGAATTTGTGTCTTGGTCTTGGAGTGGCAAATAGGTCAAGGGTCTTGGTCTTGGTATTCATCAATTGGAATCTCTATAAGAAGAATTTTTGTGAGGGTTTTCTTCTCAAAGAGTTAGAGGTTTTGGCCTTGGTAGATAGCCTACATCTTGTGTCTCGTCTATTTATGTTCATGCATAGGTAGCTGTTTGATGAAGAAGAACACTAATAACTTAAACAAAAGAAGATCCTAATCTAATGAAGTAAAAAACATTCACAAGCAGTTACTAATTGAAGAGAAATCACCTAATCCTTGATGCCCTAGATTTCTCAACGTGGAATCAGAGCTAAGGTAACTAAGTCAAGGAAGGACATCTAATCAAGAGACACTCAAGGATCAAATTTCAAGGAAGGCATCAAAGCAAAGATCATCGTGAAGTCAAGATCTACAAAGGAAGCATCATTACCCTAGATCGAAGAAGAAGTCTATACAAGCAAAAGTCTTGGTATCCTCTAGTCATCATCAAAAGACCACAAAGACCCTCATCAAGTTGAAGAGATCTACTAATCAAGGTAGATTGAAGTCAATACATCCAAAAGAAGCACTTCAAGGGCAAATATCACATCATCATCTTGAAGAAATTCAAAATCCTGGCTCGATATAAGAAGCATTCCTGGGATCCACTCTCAATCAATTTGAAGTTGAAGTATCTTGAAATCCAAAAGGAAGCTAGATCAAAATGCGTTGTCATTATAAAAGGGGCAATCTCCTTTTATTGAAGAAGGGATTTCATTTGGAAGAAGATCATCCAAAAGGGCACTACTACATCTTCGTCAACCATCATCAAAGGGATCAAGTTGAAGATTTCATCTTCACTTGTCAAGTAAGTATCTTTTATTCTATAATCTAATCTAGTAAAATGACTTCGTTTTGCAAGGAGATCTATATGCTGGTTGGGTCATCAAACTTCTTTGCATGGAAAAGGAGGATAGACATAGTCCTCAAAGAAAATGAAGTCATTGATCATATCAATGGAAAAATCTCCAAACCATCTAAAGGTCAAGCATTATTTGAATACATGGAAAGGGATCAAAGGGCTTCAGGGATTCTTATGAAATCAGTGAAAGGTCCCTTCATTCCCTATATAGCAGGATTGGAGACATCAAAAGAGATATATGATAAGCTGGTAGAACTATTCTTTGAAGATGCGATAAGAAAGGTCATATCACTTAGATCTGATCTACACAAATTGAAGGTATCAAAGGATGAAGGGATATCTTCATAAGATCTCAACTGCAAGATCTAGGAGAGATGATATCGACTAAGGAGATAATCTTCATTGTTCTAAATGCACTGACTGATGAACAAGGTAACAAATATCTATGAAGACCTTGGTGAAAGTACAACAATGATGTTAGATCTCAATAGTGCAACAATAATGATGATATCAACAGTGACAATGAAGAAGAATGGTGTCTTGGTCTTGGAGTGGCAGAGAGGGTCAAGTGTGAAGGTCTTGGTGTTCATCAATTGGAATCTCTATAAGAAGAATTACATGCAGGTTTTCCTCTCCAAGAGGGAGAGGTTTTGGACCTGGCAGAATGTCAACTTCTTGAGTTCTTGTCTCTTTTATTTTGATAGCAGTTTGATGAAGTAAACACAAACACTGATAATAAGAAGAGGATCAAGCTAAGACAAAGTGTAAAAAGCACTTCACAAATTGTTATCAAGTCTAGAAGAATCTTACTAATGCTATCTGCCCTAGGTTCTTCAACATGGTATCAGAGCTAAGTTGCTAAAGTCAATTGAAGGGCAACAAAAGAGACGTACAAGGATCTGTCTTCAAGGATATCAAAGCAGGTTGAAAGGATTAAAGGAGCAAATATACAACAAGTAGGTCAACAAGAGTCATGGAGTATCAACTTCAGTAATTACAGTCATGCATTCAACCCATGCTCAATATGGATGCTTCATAGTAATTGCTAGGTTACATGCTTTGACCTAGTAGCCCATCATGACTTCATCCTGATATTGCTTCAACATTGCTTTTTCTTTTGTTGGATGGCTTCTTCATCATGACATCTCTGTAGAGTAGAATCAATTATTTGCACCTTTTGTATCTCCAAGGCCTTCATAGATGTCAAGGGTCCTTTCTTTATCAGAGTTGTCTTGCCTTCTTTCGAGAGATATCTTCAAGGCCTTTGTCAGATAGTGATTCTCGGTGATCATGGTGTTCTTCACATGCTTGATCTCTTTTCTTCATTTGCTTCTCCTCAGATAGATAGGTCAACCATCTAATGCTTCTCGTGAGAGCATTCTTTCATTGCTTGCTTTCTGGACTTGTCAGCATTTCTTCTTGCTTCTTAGTCAACAATCTTATGCTCCTTATGTGAGCATATTCTTTTGTTGACCTTCATCGCATTGTAGTGCATGCCGTCGAGCATGTCCTTGGTGAAAGCGATTCTTTCATGCTTGATCATGTTATAGAACTATACCCATGACTCAATAATATACAAATGATAACATGACCTAAACTTTGATGCATACATACCTCATCTTGATTCTCCTTTGATCATCCTTGCTTCATTTGATTGACCTTGGTATGACCTTTCGTGTTTCATCCTAGCTTCCCTGCATATCATCTCTTTTCTTGAATCCCAGGGATGGGATTCCCATTGAGACATCTGCCTTGGTTCATGAACCTTCTTTTGAAGATTCCATCGTAGGATCTTAAAGATCCTTGCCTTGCAAATGTTTCCTTTCTTTTGATAAAGTAGGTCTTCTAAGATTCTTATCATGATCAATTTTTCTTTCATCATGTATGAGGTCCTATACTAGGTACGCTTCTTCTACATGAATATTTTGAGCTATATCTGCCATGCTCTTATATTCTAGAAGATATTTCTACTTATGCATTTTTGTTCTTCTCATAAATGCTACATCTACATGAGTGGCTAGATTCTAGTGGGTGTTTCTAGCAATGTAATGTTAATTTATTCCTACTTGCTCCTATTATACTCAAAACTTTGAAAGAAGTCTAGAAGTAAAGAGTTTGACCTAGTCATAGTACAGATCCAGAGGATCTTCCTTCTTTTGCTTCTTTCCTTTTTCTTTCATCTCTTGAGTTATGTGAGCTTCTTCCCTCTTCCTTTTGTTATGGTTGTCCTTCTTAAGCTTAGGACAATTCCTTTTGTAGTGTCCATATTCTTGGCATCCAAAACATTGGATCTTGGACATGTCTTTGTTGCTTGGTTTTCGTGAACCAAACTTGCCAAATTTACCCTTTCTTTTGGCCATGGTAGCAAATGCTTGCTCCTTTGATCCCACATCTTCTTTTGCCTTAAGTCTGGTTTCCTCTATTCTGCATAGAGACCACATTTCACTGAGAGTGGTTGCTTCCTTCTTGGCATATATGCTTGATGTAAAGTTTCCCCACTCCCTCAGGTAGAGCATCTGAGGTACAACCGTTTGTTCATTTCTTATTAGACTACTTCCCCAAGCTCTCTGAAGGATCTTCATTTCAAGATTTTCAATGCATGAAGTAGAGGAGCTATCCTTCCTGTGTTTATCTTCATCTCTGTTACCAATCATTCCTTAGAGATATTACTTCTACAGTTGTGGATACCGAGAATAGCTCTACTAGTTTATCATAAATTTCATTGGATGTCTCAAACTTGTAGACATAAGGAATGAGAGAGTCTTTGATTGATTTTATCAGAATCCTTTGAGCTCTTGTCTCATCCTTATTGTACTTGGCTAAGGCTTGAGTCTAGTCCTTAGCAGGGGTAGTGATATTCCCTTTGACATGCTCTAGGAATTCATTCTCGTTGAGTAGTAGATCAAACCTCTTCTTCCATGCAAGAAAGTTATTGGTAGCTACCAATTAATGCTTTCCTTGCAAAAAGACATTGAAATATATTCAGAAGGGGACATTTTCTTACTTGATGGATTTTGAGATGTAATGGATTTGCTTCTTCCTTGAAAGCTTGATGGCTTGTCTTAACTGGATCTTGATGTCCTTCAAGTGGTCTTGCTTGGTGATGATATTTGCTTGAAGACTTGTAGCTTGATGTAGGTCCTCCTTCAATCTGCTCTTCTTTGTAGGTGCCTTTATATAAGGCTCTTATTCTAGCTTTGTTGACCTCCTTGATGAATGATGTATTGTAGACCCTTCTTGTCCTTGAAGTGGTTGAGACTTCTATGTTTGATGCTTCAACTTTGTAGATGCTTCTTTTGATGAATGTTCTTGAGTTGCCCTTTCCTTGATGTGTCACCTTACCTACGATACCATGTTGAAGAATCTAGGGCAAAGTAGTGTTGTGATGATTCTTCGTTACTTGATAGCAATTTGTGGTGTCTTTTTACTTTTCTTGTTAGCTTATGCTTCTTCTTCTTCTAATTAGTGTAGACGTGTGTACTTTATCAAAATGCTACCAAAAAAATAAATAACAAGAACACAAAGTTTGGCTCTCTGCCAGGGACAAATTCTCTCCACTCTTGAGAGGAAAACCCTTGGTAAGTTTTATCTTATTGAAGCTTCTTATTTGAATAACTGCCAAACCCTAGACCCTTGACTAGGATATCCTCTAAGCATCGGTCAAATCCTTCCTCTTTCTGCACTATAACTTCCGGCACATGGACTTTTGTCTTCCGGCACTTTGCTCCTTAGCACTTCGTTCTCCTTTCAACTTGTTAGTAGCCTTGTTGCACTTTGCTCTAGAGAAGACACTATTGATGAGAGTTTTCTTCTTATGATGACTCCTTTCTTCTTTCCACCAATAAACTAGCTTGGATGTATGGCTGTTATGACTGCATACAGAGTTCTGATTCTTGCACGTGTGACTGTTTTCTGCCCTAGAAAACAATCCCTTTTACTTCGATCTTGGTCCTTCTTCCTTCGTATATGAGAGCTTATCCCTCGCTTATAGAGAGAGGCCTAGTAGACTTTGTTTGCACCTAAACCAGTGAGATATGTTGACCTATACTTTTCTATTGCTATGGCCGCAATCAGACCTTCCTTGACCTCCCACATGTGACTGTAGTTGCTTCAGAAATGTCCTCCTATACTTCGCTGTTTTGTCTTCTTATTACATTGCCCTTGTAGCATTCATCCTTGTCTTCTCTTCATCCTTTTTAGCCCTCTTCTTGCTTGCGGATTTCAGAGTGAAGTTGTATGTTGTATGAGTGGTGGACATCCTCTATAAATAGAGGCCTGTCCCTCCTCTTTAGGCCGACTTGACTGTCCTCTAGGGCAACATGACAGTTACACTAAAATTCATCTTTTATCCATCATTTTGCTGCTTGGAGACTTCGTTGATGCTAGGAGAGGATTTGGCTATGCTTGGAGGTGTTCCCATGACCTTGTACATTGACATACATGATGGAACATGGCCTCAAAGGGTCTTATCATAATTACATTTTGACTTTGAATTTCCAGAAGCATTTTAAAATGTGCTTGACATATTTTCAATGAGCAAGAAACTCATTGACAAATATTACAAAAATAATCTCTTTTCGTGAATAAATACAAATATCAAAATTAAATTTATGAAGACCTAGCCTAGTTACATTTCCTTCAACAAATAAAACCTTAGGGTTTATGGACAAACCCTAGGATTGGACGTTTCTGCTGAAAGAAGAAACCCTAGGTCTTGCAAGGAAGGAATGATATCATGATGTGGACGAGGTTGATTTGCAAGACACATGCAAGAAGAAGGCTAAGATCAAGAGGGAGCTCACGTGTTCTCAAAAGCTAAGTATTTTATTTTTTATTTTTTATTTTTTTCGGTAAAATCACATTCACAAATATTTGGCTGATGCGTTTCGAACCACCCAATGTGGTTCATCATCAGGACTAGGATGGAGTCTAATCTAAGCAAGAAATTAAATAATGTAGAGATGCAAAGATGGAAAAAAGAATTACAATGGTTAAATTCTAGTGGTAGAAAAGAATAAATCAATTAGTAATATTTCCATTAAATTATTTATTATTCAAATGAAATGTCTAAGAACAAATAAATTATTAAAGAGTTTAATTAAGAAATGGTATTAAAATATTTAAATATAATAAAACAGAATATTGATTTCAATAAAGAGTTAATGAATAGTAAAGAAAGGACCAATATAAATAAATTATTTAATACTATATTCTATGTTTTAAGAATTAAATATTATTATTATATTACGAATATATATTCTTATGTATATTTATGTAGAATGAATGATCAATAAAAATTAATTAATTACTGAGAAAAGGATTCTCTCTCTTTATATATCAAGGAAAACCCTAGCAATAAAAAGCAAAATAATAAATAAATTTAATAAATAAAGTATCATAATGAAAAATGGAGGAAAATCCATAAATCTATGAAAATAGTCTAGAACATATAGTGTTTAAGAATTAAGATTAAAAGGAAAAAGAAATGGAATTATAAGTATTACGACATTAATATATATATATTATATAATTATATTATATATATATATAATAGAGTTTTAGTTATGAAAATAAATGAATAAACAAATAAATAAATAAGACTAGAAAAATATACTCTTACGAAAGAGTATAGATTCAATTCATTATTTAATTATTACATTTGATCTTTTTGTTGAAATATGTAACTGGTTTGTCTTCATAATGACGTGTAATCTTTATGTAAATGATGTAAAGAAGAAAAATAAAATTATTTTGTAGTGCTTTGTGTCATAGGTTTCATGAACAAGGAATTATTTTACTAGGTGAAGCTCCCATTGTGAGCTATTGAGTTTGGTCATCAAGTCATAAAGTCCATGGAGTCAATGTCAAGTATTATAGACCCATTTGGGCATGTTACGTATGTATTTGAGTCGTCGTAAAAGTCTAAAGATCCTCCAAGACCAAGTCAAAGCACCTCCAACAAGTCGGCCTTCAATAAAGCAATCAACCATCACTAAAGATCAAGTCGGCCTTCAATAAAGCAATGAACCATCACTAAAGATCAAGTCGGCCTAGAATTATTGTCAAGTCGGCCTCAAGTCATGGTCAAGAAGCCTATATAAGGAGGCACTTGTCCTCTCTCAAGGACACACTCACTTGTCACTCGAGCACAAGGAAGAAGAAAGGATGTGAGATAAAGGAAGAAAAAAGAAGACAAGAAGATCGAATTTTTGGGTTGCTTCTCTCCACACGTGCGAAGAGATCTAGTGTCTCCATCTGTTGCAGAAAGGTCGAGTTGCAGTCACACCAAAGTTTCAAAGATTGGTGTCAACAAGGTGTAGTTTGAAGGACGAATTCACTAGAAAAGAGAAGGAGGCATAGCGAAGGCAAAGGAAGATATATCTCTCCATTATCTTCTCTCTCATGTGCTCTAGGGTTTTTGAAGCTAGGGTCGAAAGTTGCATAAATTGCGGGTAAGTCGAAATTGCAGTAAGGAAGGACGAAGTTGCAGTAAGAGTGTTGCTGAGGTCGAAGTTAAAGTCAAGGAAGAAGCTGCTTTGACTTAACGATTGATTTGGTCTTGGAGGATTCTTGGTCAAGGGTCTAGGTCTTGGAATTCGTCAATTGAAGATTCTAGAAGAAGAAGAATTCATTTGGGTTTTCCTCTCAAGATTGGAGAGGTTTTGGTCCTGGTTGATTGCCTACATCTTGTGTCCTTTGTCTCACTGTTCTTTATTATTTTGGTAGCGGTTTGATCAAGAAGAACACATAATAATAATCAAGTTAAGAAGAACATAATTAAGAAAAGTAAAAGGACTTCACAAGCAGTTATCATTACTAGAGAAATCACCTCTTGTCTCTGCCCTAGATTCCTCAACATGGTATCAGAGCTAAGGTGACAAAATTGAATTAAGGACAGTTCAACAAGGGACACTCAAGCATTCAAAGACTGAAATTTTAGAAAGGGCATAAAATCAGATCTAGAAGATCATCTCATCCTAAAAGCACTTTGAAGTCAAGATCTAATAGGAAGTGTCAAAACCCTAGATCAAAGAAGAAGTCTACACTTGATTAAGCCTTGGGATTCTCGCTCAAGTCATCATCAAAGAAAAGGACCATAAAACCCTACCTCTACTCAAGTTGAAGAAATCTTAAAATCAAAGTAACTTGGAGTCTATTCATCCAAGAGAAGCAAGATCAAGGTCGCTGTCATAATCATCATCAAGGACGTTGTCATCATCATCAAAAGTTCTAAGGTGACCTCCCTCTCTTTGGAGCCAATGATCATTCTTGAAGAAAACTATCTTCATGAAGGAGAAGTTTTCTATTATCTATATCATCATCAATATCAAGAAGGCAACAAGTTGAAGGAGCATCTTCACAAGTAAATATATTTAGGTCTTCATCTGAATTTGTCAAAATGTCTTTTTGCAAGGAAAGCAACAAGTTGGTTGGGGCTTCAATCTTTCTTGCGTGGAAGAAGAGGACAAATCCGAATCTCATTGAAAATGAGGTCATGGAACATGTTAAGGGCTCAATCACCAAACCTCCAAAAGAAGATGCTCAAGCACTTGCAAGATATATGAAAGGGGAAGTAAGAGCTCAAAGTATTCTCATAGAATCCATCAAGGTTCCCCTCATTCCATATGTATATAAACCAATGTTTTTAAAACCGGAACCGGTGATCGGACCGGTCCACCTAATGAACCGGGTTACCGACCGGAACCGGTCTAACCGGGACTGGTTTGGTCTAAACGAACCGGTTTTAAAAAACTACATTAAATAATTAATTTTTAATGAAAGAAAACTATTTTTAAGATGTAAAACCATGATTCCAAGACATTAGAGACAAAATATGCAAAGTTTGCTCATTTATATACCATGTAAAGGTGAATATATCAAAATGGCACCGAGTACAATACATATCAT
>APFE030686599.1:0-18441 GCA_000404065.3 Pinus taeda | reverse complement strand
CTACCATACTACAACTTTAGTAGGTTGTATCCAGAGACATGTTGGCCATCATGAAGGATTATGTCATTTTCTCAAAAGAACATTAATTACATTACATTTTAAGTAAATATCTCTAGGAGATAATGCTTACAGTCATAAAAGAAAACATGTTTACTTATTTTGAATATATGTCCAAGGCACTGATCTCCTCTCAGCTAGAGGTTATCCCTAGGGTTACAACAATACCGTTAATACATGATTTGTACACTGCCATTTCCTATGTAGTAATTATGGAAGTAAATGTCCCATATCTACACAATCCAAGAATGTGTAGGTCTAAATTAAGGGGAAGATGGTCAATTATGTTTAACCACTTTTTTATCAACTCTCACAACTATCAGTCTTGAGTTCAGTTTTGTTTATGATGAGAGATTCAAGTAGGTAGCAACCAACATTAATACAAACTATTAAAGATAAACTTCATAAAAAGGAGGATAGAGTGGGAAGAAGTTTATGTTCTACTTCAAAGAGTGAAATATTGATTTCTTAAGAATTTTTTACTATACCTTTGGAGATTACAGAGTCCTTACCCACATTACAGTAGCTACTTGCTGAGTTTTTTAAAATATGCACCTGAAATAAATTCCAGTGAAGTAACCAAAATTTACTTAGATAAGGATTTGACACTAGAATAGACTTCATGCCTTTCCTCCCAACCTTTTGCAATATTCTATCGAGTTTCTACTCTCAAGCCTATGAATGCTATCCCAATGACTTGTTTCCAATGGTACCATGGATTCTAGTGATCAATCCCACCTCTACCCTCTTTTCGAGCATAAGGTACTTTCTCATGGCTTCCATAAGTCTAATAGATATCCACCCTTCTAGCATAGATAAATTACTTATGGGGTAGTAGAGGTCTATCTAATCTCCACCCTTTTTCATAGTAAATTTTCTCAAAGATTCTAGAGGTCGAACCCACCTCCATCCTTCCTTCTCCCTTAAGGAAATTTTCATGGATTTGAGAGATCTCACCTAGCTCCACTCTCACTACTTATAGGGACTCCATAGATGCATCTCCACCCTAAGGTTACTATTACCGTAACTCCACCCAATGAAAGGATTCCAGAGTATACTGCAGTCTTAAACATTCGAGAAAGGAGAATTAGTTTAGAACAGCAAAGGGTCATTACTTAAATACCGATGCTATAAATACACTAAATCACCATACTCACAAGCTTTTTGAAAACAATAAACCAGATCTAGTATCATTTTCTCATGTTCTTCACATCGGTATAGTAGGAAGGTAATAAAATTTGAAGTTGTTTATACTTCATTAATGGGTTATATATTGCTCCAATAGTTGAAGAAAAATTTATGGAGGTATACTCCTCCTATATTTAAAAAATTTCATGTTGAGCATTTAAAATAGGTTTTTATAGTTAAACTTGTAACTGACCATAGTGTATTAGAAGAAACATCTCTTTGCACATATATTTGACCAAGGCCACATAATTTTGATGTGCTATCAAAAAGAGGTTAAGAATTACCTTGAGGAAGTTTCTCTATTTTCTAGTGTTGTGCTTCATTGTGTTTTCAATCTTCTAATGCTAGATTTCTCCTAGCTCATTTTTTCCATGTTCCAAAGACTCCCTTCCTCCCTTCTCTCCCCATTCACTCCCCATTTTCTTCTTTTTTCCTCTTCCCCCTTTTCCTAGCTCGATTCCTCTCCTTATCCCTAATTGATAGTAAATGCACGTTGGCTTGGATAAGGTCTACTAATTGTCATTACAGGTGAGCTTCATAACTGAATGGAAATCCAAAAGTTTGTTAGTGAGGAATATTATGATATATGTATTTTCATGACTAGGAGCTTCATAGTCTATGATAATTCAAATGCAAAAGACTTTGTCCTCCATACTTTTTATTCTCTTTCAAATCATATAATTAGAATACAAATTATTTCAACTTAAGGACTTAGTTTATCAAGTGTAATACTTTGTGGGTCTTGGGATATTAACTATTGTTTTGATAATGAAACCTTCAAGATAACACAAATCTTTAGAGAAATATAATTTAAAAGGAGGGGAAACACTGACATGGGCTAGAAGAGCCGACTACATCATTTTTTTCAAAACATGAAAATAATTTATAATTCTTATCATTAATATATAAATTAAACATCAACATATATAAATAATTTTTCCAAGGTGACAATATTTTTACACCACTATAATTTAAATAAGAACATTTATAATGATTATGAAAGTTTAGTTTAAGGTTGACCTCGACATTTTCTTACACTATCAATGATTTGGAAAAATCGGACACAAACGACTACAAATTTCATAACTAGGGTTATGTTTATACAAGATACAATGAAATTAGAGTATAATATCTACACGCCTTCAAAAATTGTTGAGGCTCAATACAATTCTAATTGTAGAAAAATACATACCAAAGAGTGAAAGCACTTAAAAGTAGAACAACTACTTCAAAGGAATCTTATTCACCCTAGAAAATACTTATTTGGAACCTTTTGTAATTGGTTCCCCCAGAATCCATATTCATCTAGTCAACCTTCACAACCCTCCACTTCTACCCAAGAGACTTTTTATAGTCAACCACCTACATCTCTAGCTCAATCTAGCCAAAAAGTAGACATGTTTAGCTAATATCTCTAAACGAGGATAGGGTGACTAGGGCCATAGTATCATTCTTATCTTTAACTGATTCATCATATGTACATGTTGTTAATAACATTTACATTGAGAAAACCATTATTGTGGCCTTGGATGTAATACTGATAATAGCACTAGTATAGCATATCAAAATTCTATCTTGTAGATAAATGCATAATTAAATGAATCTAGAAAAGGGGTTTGAATCCAAGTGGAAACTTAAATAGTTGTAAGGTTTAATTGTTTAGAGGCACAAACACCAATTTATGTGAAATACATAAGGTTTTGTTGTACCTATGAAAGAAACCAGAATTGGTTTCATAGTTGTATGTATCAATCATTGTAAAAATCTAATATGGGTGAGGAAAAAGATTTAGTTGTAGGAGAGAGAATAACCATACCAAGATTTAGTCTCATGGAAAGAGTATGGACAATAAGAAGTGTCCCTATAGAAGTAAGTATAATCGGGAATTTTTTAGTAAGCTAGAATGGAAGCACTCTACATTATTACACTTGCACCAACATGATTCTAGAATTAGGAGAAAAAAATCACTCAAAGGAAAAGAATTTACTTAAGGGATCTGGCTCCCTAAAGACTTCGAATCCTATGCATATAAGTGAAACAGAGGTAAAACAAGAATTTATTCTTTAACCATTAAGGGAAATAGTTCAGGTTGGTTTATCCCTGGAGTTAGATATGGAGACAAAAGGAAAATCCTCGTCTTTCTTTTTTGTCTATGAGAAGACTTCTAGGAGAAGAAAAAGAAGAAAGAAAGGACAGATTAACGGTTCCACAAAAGAATATATGGCTAGAGATAAATACCATATAGTGGAATCTATATATAAAAAGGATTTGTGATATGTGGGAGATAAAAGTAGATATGAACTCAAACACTAGTGGGAGATAAGGACATGGAGAACCCAAGAAACATGACAAGATACTATTAGGGTTTCAGGAGGTGATGTGAATAGAATTTGACCCTTATTATGAAGTTATTTCATGATAGTTAGGAATGTGCTCAAGAGGAATCAATGAAGAACATATACAAGGTTAGGTGTAATGTGATAGTTTCTTTCTTTTTATTTCAAAGGGTACAAATAAAAGTGAGAAGTGAGCAAGAAAGGTAGATTTGTTTCTAGAGAAATGGAATAATAAATTAACAAGTTTCGATGAATCATAGATAATGAGGAAAAATTGTGAATGTTATCACAATACATATTCAATCCCATCAAATATGAATAGGTCTCAAAGAATAAGCAGGGATGCCCATTGCAAGGACCCCTAAATTACCTATAGACTAACCCTAATCTATAGTATTCACATATATATACATAAGTAAAAGGAAGTAAATACTACACAGATATTGAAATAAATATATAATTGTCTATAAGGGGAAACATAAGGAGATTTAATTTCTAAAATTTCTAGTAGTGGTTGTTGCATGTAGAAGATAAAAGAGAAAAATTTCATTCACGAGCTATTGATATTGTCCTAATAAAAAAAACATTAACTATAATACAAGTGTCACCTTACTTTTTGGTACAAGAAGATTGTTATCTTTTAATGACTAAAGAATTAAGCTTGACTTTCAAGAAGAAGAACTAAATAATGGAAGAAAAACATTTGAGTATTTTTTCTGTAAATTTGTCTTTAATATACAATAATATGGGTAGATGGGGAATTTAGAAATTTATCCATAGAAGTCATAAAAAATATAAAAAAATATTTCATGTTACATTACGTTTTAGTTTATTCTATACTACTGATTGTATCCAAACCCTACTAAGAAACTTATGCATATTGTGTGAACATAATGGAATATTAATTCCTTATGCAAAATAAAATCCCATCCTCTCACCTTTGTTACAGACTGTTGATCGATTAAATGAAGGAATGTCTCCCAAATTAAAGAGTTTTTAACTATAGGTTGGGAGCTCAAAGACATAAAAAAGTAACAATGCCAAGAAATTGGTTTCATCATTTGAAGGAAATGACATGAGGAACCCTTATTTCCACCATTCATTTATCAATAATAAGTTGAGGGTACCAAGAGCTAGAACACAATTGATGAAACAATGAAGCTAGAAATGAAGGATAAACCCTGGAAAATAAGAATCTCTTTATTTTTTTTATTTACAAGGGTGCTTACATTAGGGATGATGTAGATAATTGTAAAATATTGAAGAGACAGAACATTGTTGATATCACTACAAAGGTAAAACCACAACATTTATTTGAAGCCACTTCTATGTAAGATATAAAATTACAAACTAGGTGCCATTTCTTTGTTCATAAAAAGTAAAGAAAACACAAACCGTTGAATAGCTGAGGGAAGAATCCACCCAAAAAAAAAATTGACTCTCTCTTTAGAACCTATTGAACCATCGGGAAAAGCATATAAAATGACCATGGAAGTGCTGGGGCGGGGGCAACCCAAGATGAAATATGGATTTATATCTCCAAAACATGCATCATATCACCTGTCACTTCCATTTTCAATGGCCACAAAAACTAAAGAACGATTTCTTTTTTTAATGGGGAAAACACTCCAAAAGCAAGTTCAAAATGAAATGGTTGTTGGAAAAAATAAAACCACCAATTTACCATTGCAGAATAGGGAAAATACCCCATAATATAAACTATAAGAACATGTGGCTTATCTGTAGCAATCACAATAAAGAAGATAAGGAATTGACAATATCACAGAAGCAAGAAAATGCGTAGTAAAACCAGAAAACAAACCCTAGTAGAGGCATTTTTCTCTCTTGAGGCATCCAGATAATGAAATTCTAAATTGGGGTAGGGGTGTAGTGGTTAGACCTAACCACTGCTAGTCAAATCCCCACTATTTTATTGTTATCAAGAATCATAACCCTTCGATCTAACAATGAATCTAAGGGTCACTAATGTATCTCTAGTTGGCTCCAGACATGAGTAAATGCATGTAATATTGGCATGGTAACCATGGGAATGACAATGAGATTGGAGAAATAAAATCAAGAGCTAGGATGATGGTTTAAAATTTATCCATTTCCTTATGAAATAAAATGAAAACTAATCAACCAATTAATAAAAGTTATCACCATTATGAACACCTAAAATATAGATTTAATACAAGACTAGGGTTGATAGCCTATTGTTACCCAAACAACATAATAAAACGTGTTAGTAAAAGGTAAAATTATGGTCCTTGTGAGCCTTGTAGAATAGGTATTAAGTTGATGTTATAGAGATTGTATATTTGTTTATTTTGAAAGAAAAAAAGGGATTATGGACATAATTCATATATAGATATAGAAGCATTCTCTTTCGAAACTATAGAGAATATGGTAAATGATATTAAAATTTCTAGCTATGGAAATCAAATTATGCATTGACAGGACTGAGATTCATCTAGAAGAGCACCAATTTATTACTTTTTAAAATGGAGGTTGTACTTGTGACTAATATGATTTCTTACAGGTTTAAGTGTTATTGATATTTATAAAAAAAAAATATTGCAAGGTTATGTGAATGGATGTGGACATAATCTAGAGATTCAGTAAATCAGGATATATAGAATTTTTAGAAAAACAAATATTGGTGATAACTCATTTTTACTCAGTGGAGATGTTACAATTATCACAATTTTAGACGTATTAAGATTAGTTGATTGTTTTTCTTGTCATTTAATTAAAAATATTTTGATGTACTATGATAAATCAATACTAATGAACTACAATAATTTTATTTGATATCATATCATGCAAGAATGAATTCAAGCCTTAGAAGTAACTTGAGTAATTCCATATGTAAATTATTACCTTTAATGACGTATGTGGTCAGTTGATATTAAAGAGGTTTGACATGGTATGAAATGTTCCTCCATATGATACAATGATATATTATAGCTCATTCTAAATGCCACTAAAAATTCATACTAACGTAATGACAATATCTAAATAGGTGGGTGAACTCTAAAGGAATCCATGATTTTGAAGTTACCAGATGGAAGAAAGAAATCTCAGGATTTGTATGTGTAATTGAAGTGGATCTCCATACAAGTTTCATGGACCTACAGGTCCATTTACTTATCAATATAGTCAATTCATTCTTTCAATGACATGGATATTTTTCTTTGAGAGATAAATGAAAAATCTGCAAATATATGTCTAATAGAAGGCACATCCAGCGGGTTGCATGGCTAAAGGGTATGTACTAAATGAAGCATTTTTCTTCCTATGTTATTTCCTTGGTAAATAATTTGAATATGGTGTGCAATTTTTGGATGGTGAACATGCATATGATATTATAGATGGAGAAAAGCATCAAACTAATAAAATTCAAGACATAATTGGTAAGTAAAATATTCATTATTTTAGTTATTTTTTAATCATTTACTATATAATTTTGGGCTTCCTAAATTGAATGAATAATATTTAAATTCTAAATTATACATGTTTATATTTATTAGGTGTTGGTGAAAGCGTTCTAATCAACAAGTTTTTCCTCTACGAGAATGGAATGCATGAATGGTTGATATGTATGATATAGAAAGGAGAAAAGTGCTAGAAGCAAGGACACAGTTTAAGATATTAAATCCAAGGAATATTACACAATATAATTGGTTTCTAAACAAATTCAAACGGGGTATATGAGGAAGGGATAGATGGAAACATAAAAAAATATGAGATCAACATGTGTAGATGATGTGAGAAATTGTAAAGTTTGAATTTTTACAAAACGTTGCTTGAATATATTATTCACACTATGAACTATTTAGTTATGCATAACCATATCAAATGAATGGCTTGTCATAGGTGAGAAAGTATCTCACAATGTGGGCATACAATCATCATTGTCGTGCAGAAAAAGTAGATGCAAAAAGATGATCATTCGATTGTGTGGTTATGGATGATTTCAAGAAATGAAGTTGAGAAATTTCAAAAGACAAATATGTTATTGAAGGGAATATTTAATACGTTGGAAAAATACAAGAAAATTTTGAGTTTGAATACTGCTCTTTCAAATTTTTTATTTTTAAATGCAAATGGTATGAAGCATTTAATAGGACATGGAATCATATCCATAGTGGATTGTTTTCTATAGATTCGTCAAAATAGCTGCCATGGGATAAGGAGCCTTATCTTCTACAAATTCATTGTGAGAGGGTATTTTTTCATTAAAACAATATATGAAATATAAGAAATAATGGTTAGATATTATTTTTTAATTCATTTTTCATTGTGCATATATACATGTTCATTGATAATAATATTTGACACCACTAGAGATCTAATATATTTATATTTTTTTACATGCAATGTTTTTCCTATGAAGATATTTTAGATCCAAAATTAATATTTTTCATTCATTATGATCCAATATTAAGGCATCTATTGCAATATTCCTTAATCAATACAAAGAAAATTAATGATGATCAACCAAATATAGTTTAGGAATCAAGGAACATAGAACAAATTGAAATCAATAATGATGTTCAATATGAAGATGTTCAGCCAGAATACTATGAGCTAGATGATAATGAAAACCTTCCTTTAGTAGTATGGATAAGTGGGGCTAGAGGTGTACCTTCACAAAATGACAAATTAGATGAGGAAATTCACCATGACAATCAATAATTTCCAAAGAAAAAATATCTTATAGAATACAATATTGATGATATATAAAACGAATATCAAATTAATAGATTTCATAACATCGATATATTTGATCTAGAAACAAATTTTATTGATATAGAGTCTGATGAAGGTGAAGATGAGGATGATCATAATATGAATTTAGAAAAATAGTTTAGGAAGAGTAATATTAATTTCCTACAAGAACATATGAACATTGACAAGGAAGAACTATAAGAAATAGGTGCAGATAATAACATAAATCAATACTTCTAGATAATTTACAAGAAATGTTATTCAAATTTAAATAAGGACAATTATTGTGTCCCATTTTGAAATGTTTCATTGTTATTTGGTTGTAATAGGCATTTAAATACTATGTTTACAACTCATAATCTATATTGGTTTGTAGATTTCTGTAGAGTGGTTTCTGAGAGGTTGAATTCAGATATTCCACAGTGTTCTTCTTTTCCTTAGTCAATGTTTCAAGCCTAGACCAAGACTCATAATTAGGATATAGTCATTAGTTCATGCAATTGATGTCATTAAAATATATGTTATCTCATATGATTTATTGGATGGAAATAACAAGTTTAATTAGTTGGATAAGAGTTACCATGGTTAGTTTCATCTATTGGTTGAAAATGGTTACAATTGATATGAAGTTACCCACTGAGACAAAATTAAAATAATTTAGGCGTGTATAAATTGTCATATATCGTCTCCACACAAATATAAATTGTGAAGTTCAATTAAGGAATTAATTAACACAAATATATTAAACTCTACACTACAACAAAATCTCAAATTGTTGAGAATATTTGATGGATAATGAGGTAAATTTCAAATTGTCTAATTAGTCTATATATATATATATATATATAATATATATATATATATATATATATATATATATATATTATATATATATATATATATATCAATGATAAATTTCCCACATGCAAGTAATATTTTCCCAATATGGGAATTCGTGATGTCATGGGGTCGCTATCATTATAATCCAAGGTAGAGAACATTGATTAAGTGAAATCTATTGTAGATGTATCATCGAAAAATTATGTATATTAACAATCTCACCTCTTATATCCATTGTTTTTTAAAATGTTAAAGGTTTTCACTTGTGATATAATTAATAGTTAATGGACAATACACATAGTTTCCATGGCTATATCAGTCTAGTTATATGCTCTTTATAATTGATAAAAAATATTAATCTTGTCTTGAGAATTAGACTTGTAGCACAAGGAACATGGTTGTGAATCATTTAATGGCTATAGCAATTCACAACTAATGACAATTGTTTTTTCTTTCTCCTTAAGTTTTGCAACCCAATTTGACTTAAACATGATTGACCGTGAAGAAACGATGAGACTAAAATACTCCAGGTCCCACAAAATTTCCATACACAAGTATGTCTACTAAGTAATCTCAAAAATATAAAAAAATTCACAATCTCATACATTGGTCAAAAGAGGCCATCATCAAAGTGAATCAAATACCAGAATGACAAACATCTACTAAAACCTATGATAACATTGTTTCCCTAATAGAAACTAAAGAGTTCCTAATTGTTTAAATTTTGCAACCAATTATAAATATTCAACAAGAAGTTATTTTTTGAAGAGCATTATTTCCATATCTTCCTTGGTTTGATGAGGAAAAATAAATAAAATTTCACTGGTTATTTAAAGGTAGACCAAATTAATTATTTGCACACTTCCTAAACCTAGGGTTTCTTATCCAATGAAGATATTAAGCACATCGATGAAATCAATTTTTTTTTTATTTATCATCCTAACATTATGTATAATAACAAGCTCACCTCTAATCCATTATTTTTTAAAATGATGAAGATTTTCACACATGATATCTTGAACAGTTGGACAATATCAATAGTTGTCATTTCTATTCTTCCATTTATATGCTCTTCGCAACTTATTTGAAAGCTCAATTTTCTCTAAAGAATTAGACTTGTAGCACAAAAAACATGGTTAATAGATATTTCTTGAAATAGAACTAGTTAATACAAAAATATATCCAAAACTTTATTACCGCATAAAAATAGAATTAAAAAAAACAAAACTTCCAAAAAACAAAGTATCAAAATTTATTACCAAAATTTAATGATTTTTTTAGTACTAATAATAAAACCACCATTACAATAATATATCTCTCTAGTGCTAATACGTCCATTACAACAATATATCCCAAGAGGGATAGAAAATTCAAAATTTTTAATAATAATGTGTATGTAGAAGATGATCTTGAAATTGGTGAATTTATGAAAATCCGTGGGACTGTAGTTAAAATAATTTTATGTTATTTAAATTTTTACATATATTGTCAAAATAATTACATAAATACATTTTTTAAAACCAAAATTTAGCAAAAAGTTTTTGGGTGCTAACATTAGAACCACCATGACAACAATATATCTTCCTAGTGGTGATACCACCATTATAGTAAGATATCCCAAGAGAGATGGAAAATGTAAAAAGTGTGACAGTAATGTGTAGCAAAAGATGTTCTCGAAATTAATAAGTTCATGAGTCCATAATACTACAAGGTCATTGGGATCATCGTAATAATCGTCATCATCTTCATGATCATCATCATCACCACCATGATTTCATTGTTATTTTCATTATTGCATTATCATCATAATCACCATTCATGCCATCATCATCATCATCATCATCAACATTATGGACATTTTCATTAATTGTTCATAATTATAGGTGTTGTAAGAAATATCATCAACCTAAAAATTGTGATGAGTGATGAGGCCTATCAATATGTACATTATAAGGGACATAATGCCATCCTCCAGCTTTAGAACTTTCTGTTTCTCGTATATATTTACAATTTTTGTTATATTATGCTTAGTGAGAGGGGTAAAAGATTTTTTCCTATGTGATATGACCTAATATGGTTTAACTATTGGAAATTTAGAATTTTTGAGATGATTTCCATGAAGAGGCTCCAACTAGACAATAGTGAGATATTATAGGAGGTGATCCACCTCCTTAACCCTTCAATCAGCCCAAGATCACAACACTCTCTCTCATCATATCAAGGTCATTGGAAACCAAGCAAGATGAGGTCATTGGTGGCTAAGAAAGTGTAGTTAGTGAAGATCAAGATCCACCATTCTCATGCATGGGAGACAAACATTCCTATATTCTAGGGAGATACTAGTATCTACCCTATTGTATAAAAAACATGTAAAATAGCTCATTATGATTGGAGTTTTGGTTTCAATTAGATAGATATTGAGCTCAAGTACTTGGGACTATTAATTTTTACTGTTATTTGATGTCTTATACATTGATGGAATGATAGTGAGAAATTTTTTATTGGTTCATCATTGAGTTAATTTCAGAGGGTTGAGGCTCTTGGGTTTCATACCAACCCGAGTGTATTAGGTCCCTCTTGTGTATTTGTATCTCCTTTATCTTCAAAGTGCTTATTAGTTTCCTGAATTTCATTAGAAAATAACCCATCAAAATCTTGTGATTACAACCTTTAGCTCATCTCTCCCATGGGACCATGAATAGAAGGATCTACAATTACAACCCAAAAATGCTACGTTTATGATTTCTTGGAAGAAGATTTATGTTAGTCATCTTGTTTTTCATATGATTAATGTAGCTAAGGAGTTGATTTATTTACTAGATCAGTGTTGTTGGCACATATTAGATGAAATTAAAATTCAACTCATCTTTTCCACTATTAGTTGTTTCATTTCGGAAATGATAAAAGGATATGCATGTGATGATTGCAGGGTTGTTTGGATCCACAGGAAAAGGAAACTTCACCACCTTCATATTGGTATTCCTTACCCTCTTTTATGAATCCCAAATTATTTCTTCAAAGTTTTATTCTTGAGATCATTTTCCTAGACCACTGTGAGTAGCTCTCCCAGTGCAAACCATGCCTTCAAAAGGCTCTAAGCTTGGCTAGGGGCTTTGGCCATCCTTCATCCATTTACCTTAACCTCCATCGATCTTCCCATACCTTGAAGCCATCATTCCTACCTCCTAAATCTTATCGATAACCTTGTTGTAGCATTACAGGCCTTCATGTAGCATTACAAGGCACTTGTAGCATTCTCCTATAGCACACCTATAGTAGCCTATTTCCTCACCAATTTTTACCTTAGCTGCAATTTGGACTTGTCTTAGAAGTAGTTTGACCCCCAAGTTTGACTCCATGATCACAAGAAGCTCCTAGGCCACTCCAAGCCCTCATTTTCCTTCACTGTAAAATAGAATATCATTAGTTTCTTTATCACAAATTTCGCACAAATAAAACATAAAACATTGATTTATATGCAAGGGATAGATCAATAGATGATACATAGAATCTTGAGTTATGAGTTGGTAGGTTAGCTTGATTTATGTAAGTAGATCTGGTAGTTAGATGGTTGATTGGAAGGTAATCTAGTTTCCTTTCAACAATTAGTGTAGCCCTTATCTTTTCATGAATTGATTCAATAGAATTTGCAAGTTGAAGTTCATAGAAATTTCTTTTTCATGGTTAGAGGTAGATTCTAAATTGAACCTTCATTCGATAGTTTTAATTCTAATTTAGTAGGAGGAATGTTCTTGGAGCACTATTGATCAAATGTCCTAGTTGGGAGTGGCATGAGTAGAATCCCATATGTTATTCTCATAGCATTGTCAACACGAAGTTTGTACAAACCCCAGGTTGAGAAATAGAGTTGAGGAGCCCTTTGGAGTTGCAGCAATCTTGGTGCAATACTAGGGCTCACCACTTTTTGGCACCATTTTTTGAGGGAGGTGTCTAGGTAAATGTTATTTCTGCAAAAACATTTTTTTTTCTATTTTGCATACATTTTTGAAAAAGTAACATAAGATAAAAAACATTTTTTTTTGTCATGCCTCATGAGAATAGAGATACTCAAGGAAAATTCTCACCAAACACCCCCACATACTCAAGTAGTTAACCTTCACTCTTCTTCAATTACTGTTAGCTTGCCTCTATGACTACAGGGGAGTTAGAAGACCCTCTAGGTGAGTAGCATGAGATATTTGAAGAACCTATTGGGGATGAGGAAGAACCCACTTCACCTACGCAAAATGTGGATGAAAAGGGGAACAATGAGGTTTTCCCTATCAAAGATACTAATGGAGAGGCTAGAATAAAGAATATAAGTCCCACTGCACTTCCACACTTCCATGGATTAACCTATGAGTGTCATGATACCTTTTTGCTTGAATTTCATGTTGTCATTAGGACATATGGGTATGCCTTTGATGACGAGAAGTTGAAGTTACACCAATCTAACCTTAAGTATGCATACTTACGCTCATTTATGGGTCTTCATGGGGGTAGCATCACTACTTGGGCTCAAATGAAACAAGCCATTAAGAAAAAGTATAGGGACTACTATAGGTCCAAATAGAACAAGGAAGAATATTTAGAATGATAGTTGGACCGAACGCATCCCTAGAGGACTATGAGGAGAGATTTCAACTCAATTATAGGAGGGCTAGATGCACCGTTGATCCTAAATTACTCAAGCTAGTTCTTCTCTGAGGGATCAAGGAAGACATATTGGAAACCCTCAACTTGGTTTTTGGTGGATGTATCTATCAGTTATCGTATGATAACATCACAGTAGTGTCCAAAAATCACTCTAGGGTTGCTAGAAAGAAGGGTAGGGCTAGTCAAGGCTTGATCAGTTCCACTACTTCAGTAACAATGATCACGAATGATATTGGGAACATGTTGGAGGAATTTAAAATTGAGATTTTGCATACCTTTTCTTTGAAAATGGATTCCATGATGATCAAGAGGAAACAAGAGGAAACAGTGAGAGTCGTAACTATTTTCCACCCTAAATGAAATAGAAGGCACCCCTGAAACGAATGAACATTAAATGTCATAGAGGTAGGCTGAGTCTGTGAGGAAAACCATGCCACAAATAAATTCCCTATTTTCTTGGTTTTAAGTTATATGGCAAGGGGAATAAGGTGGGGCTCAATAACTCTTCTTTATAAATCAAAGGAGGCCACAAGGACCTTGACCATACCAGCAAAACATGCAACGTTCATCTTACTCGTATCACCATCCCAATGGAAATGCACCATTTCCACCTTCTTACTCTTCCACTCATCCATCATGGTCCACACCTGCTTCTTGGCCTTATGTTCCTTAATATCCTCCTCAACCTGTCAATCAACCATTTAATCCATATGCTCCCAACCTCCTCAATGGAATAACCCATCACAAGGGTGGAGTACGAAACTCAACCAACCTCACATTTTACTGTCTCTATCTCCACATCAACCAAGGCTCACTAATCCTATTCCAGATAAGAAACCTAAGAACCTACTCAACCTAATACGAATGGAAATAACAAGTAGGCACAATAGGTCTATATTGGAGAGAAATTTTATCCTATCTATGATGTTGAGATACAAGAAATCAACCTTAGGTCAGGAAGAGTGCTTTTGTATAACCAACCTCCATATCCACATAAAGAACTTGAAGAGGAAAAGGAAGAGAATACCCCTCAAGCAAGTTCACCTCCTTTTCCCCGAGAGATTGGTTCACCCTAGCCAAAACACAACAAAAGAGACTAAACGTTTGGGAGAATTGAAGATTATGTGTTAAAATACCCCTACTCCATGATATTAAGTATGTTCCCATCCATAATAAGATGATGAAGAAAAAATGTTTCAAACACCCAAGAAAAAGAAAAAGAGACACCGCCACCATCAATGTTATTAGCAAATGATCTGATTTGATGTTCTGGAGAGTAATTTTTATGAAATACTTATACCCTAGAAGTACAGTAGTGGATGTACATATTGAATGCATCATTATCCTTCATACATTGATTGATCTTCAGGTTACCATCAATGTCATGACTAGAGAAGCCACGCTAAAGCTAAACCTCCAAGGAGCCTTGAGAAAGACCACTACATTGTTGCAACTTGAAGAGAGATCCACAATAGCTATCAAGGGAGTTGTTGAGGATGTAATTTTCTCCATTGATTCCTAGGAGTAGCTTACTAACTTCCTGGTTTTCCATAACAAAACCAAATTCAATGGCTATGATCTAATATTTGGAAGGCCATGGTTAGCCACTGCTGATGCTTACATTAGTTGTAGGGTTGGTAACATGACCATTAAGAATGGGCATTTGTGCAAAAAATTGGTATTGTATCTTCCTTCTCAACCATCCATTGAGCATGACATAACCTTGTGGCTAGAAGAGGAGGAGGAAGATGAAGTCTATGATACAACATCCTACCTAGTCTCTACCTTAGATGTTGTTATAAGAGGGGGGCAACCTGGCGAAGATGACTTAATTGACTAGACTCTTGAGAAACAATCCTCAAATAATATGCCTCTTGATGTCGTAGTGAAAGAGTCTAAGAGTAGTCCTTGGATTGAATTATTCTCAATTAACCCAAGTCCTACCCATG
Source organism: Pinus taeda (assembly GCA_000404065.3). Taxonomy (NCBI): domain Eukaryota; kingdom Viridiplantae; phylum Streptophyta; class Pinopsida; order Pinales; family Pinaceae; genus Pinus; species Pinus taeda. The sequence goes on along the minus strand of APFE030686599.1, from coordinate 2,681 downwards.
TCAAATTTCTAGAATTTGGTTCATCTAGAACCTTGAATGTTAACCCCTCTCCCTTGGCTAATCAAGAAGAGAAATTATGCAAGATGATGAGAGAAGACTTAGATGTCTTTGCTTGGATCTATAAAGAAATGAAGGGGGTGCATCCCTCAGTTTGTACTCATCACATCTACATCAAGGAGGGATGCAAACTTGTGCACCAACCTTAGAGGGGAATGAACCCATCCCTCAAGGACATAGTAAAGGAAGAGTTGCAAAAGATGTTGGATGGAGGGTTCATATACCTCATCTCAGATAGTGAGTGGGTGTCCCCTCTAGTTTTACTCCTAAAGAAGAATGGGAAGTGGTGGATCTTTATGGATTACAGAGAATTGAACAAATCTACCAAGAAATACCATTTCCATGTTCGTTTAACTGATCATGTTTTGGTGGTCTTGTAGGGAATAATTTCTTCTCTTTCTTGGATGGATTCAGTAGTTACAATTAAATCAATATAATCCCTACGTATCAAGACAAAACTACATTCAGATGTCCTTGGGGTACCTTTCAGGGTCCTCCCTTTCGGTCTATGCAATCCACCTACCACTTCTAAAAAAGGGTAGCTTTGGGCATCTTTACTAAGCTTTTCCATGACTCTGTGGAGATCTACATGGATGATTTTACTCCCTGTGGGTATGACTTCTTGGAGGCTCTCTCTAATATGGGAAAATTCTTGAGAAAATGCATTGAAATGAACCCATCACTTAGCCCTAAGAAATGTGAATTCATAATGAATGTAGGGATTTTCCTTGGCTGGTCAATATCTTTGGAGAGAATACATTTGGATCCAAACAAGATTTTCATCAATAAAAGGGTCCCTAGTCATCAAAATAAGAGGGATGTTAGGAGTTTCTTGGGCTTAGCTAGCTATTATAGGAGTTTTAGCAAGGATTTCAGTAAAGTGGCTTCATAATTGTTTATGTTGCTAGTCATGGACTTTGAATTCTATTGGATAAGTAGCTGCCAAGAGGCCCTTGAGATTTTGAAAGAGAAATTGACCATTGCACCCATACTTAGGGGTCCCAATTGGGATCTTCCTTTCTATATCCATGTTTACGCATCTAATAAAGCTATGGGGGTAGACTTAGGGAAAATATATGATAAGTTACCCTATCCAATTTATTTCATTAGTAAAATATTTTCTAGGTCTTAATTGAACTATATTGTCACTGAGAACGAACTCTTAGCTGTTGTACACTCCTTAAACAAATTTAGACACTACATCACTAGATACCAAAATTTAGTTCACACTAGTCATGTAGCTATTAAATATTTGATGAATAAGGCTCATGTGAATTCTAGAATAACTAGCTGGTTAGTATTGCTACAACAATTTGATTTGACTATCATTGACAAGTGAGCAAAAGAAAATGTAGTTACATAATTTTTTGTCTAGAATTTCTTTATTTGCAAGTGATGAAGGGATGGTTGATGATCAACTCCCATATAAGAACCTATTTTCTATCTAAGTGCTCTCTCCAAGGTTTTATAACATAGCCAAGTACCTAATTGTTGGGATATTTCCTCAAAATTTTTAATCTAGGGAGAAGAGCATAATTGTAAGGAAAAGTTCCCCTTTCACATGGATTAGGGAAATATTTTCGGGATGCGAACAAAACAGATCTTAAGGAGATGTGTCAGGGAAGAGGAGGTCTTTGACACCCTCATGGCCTACCATGATGCGTCCCGTGGAGGTTATTGTTTTTCCAATAGAACAACTTTTAAATCTCTACAAGCTAGCTATTGTTGACCCACTCTCCCCCAAGATGCAAGAAGGTATACTAGTATATGTCATCAATGTGATAGGATGGGAAAACCTAGACCCGAGGATGGAATGCCTCTACAACCTCAAGTGGCCTTAGAGCCATTTGAGAAGTGGGGCATGGATTTCATTGGGCCAGTTGACCGTCCATCAAGGAAGAAAAAGTGCATTATTGTGGGCACCCATTACTTGACAAATTGGGCTAAGACAAAGGATGTCAAAGCCAAAACAAAGGATAAATTGGTTGAGTTCTTAAGGGAAAATAATTTCTACAAATTTGGGTACCCTAGGGAGATAGTCACTAATGGGGGGGTTCAATTAAGATCATATATAATTGAGAATATCATAAGGAAACATCATATCAAACACAAAACATCTACTTCCTATCACCACTAGAAAAATGGGAAAGTAGAGGTTACAAATAGGGCATTGGAGAGAATCATCATGTAGGTTGTGAGCAACAATAGGAGAGATTGGGCAAATAGATTAGTGGAGGCAACTTGGGCCTATAACACCACATCGAAGACAACTATTGAGTTCACTCCATAGGATCTAATTTATGGGAAAAAAAACTATGCGTTCTATTTTTTTAGTATAATGCTTTGAGAATGACAACACAATTGGACTTAGATGTCACAAAAGAATAATAAGAAAGCTTGCTCCAATTGAATGGCTTGGATGAGTTTAGAATGCAAGCCCTCTATAACTGCCCTAATGAAAATTCCATGTAATAAAAGTTAAAAGCAATAATCACGATTGGTGGGACACTTATTCAAAACTAAACATTGGGTAGGACATCCTAAGGGGTGTTCACGCGATTGTTTATGGCTAAGGAAATTGGAAAATCCGATGGCTAAGGTTTTCGAAAGGGAAAATGGAATTT
>APFE030686579.1:79821-94903 GCA_000404065.3 Pinus taeda | reverse complement strand
ATATCACCTCCATTTCACTACTATGTCATTACATTCATCCCACTTTCATTATCATTGGGCCACATTTATGTTTTTCCATACTTTATTAATTCTTAGCCTTTTTAAGTGAATTTGTGGTTAAAATTAGAAAATAATGTGCACATGCTTATACCTAACAAATGAGTTGAGATTGTTGACATGTGTAGGTCAAAAGGAGGCTTCTAGAAGACCTATATGTGGCACTCTAAGGCCAAATTCGAATTTGAGTGGAGAGAATAATGGGATCACGGGGACATGTGTCACATCTCCTAATTATATTGAAACTCTAAGAAGACATGTGTCTTATCAGTTCCTATTTTGATTAAGACTCTAGAGGTAGAGGGAGAGATTCATGGACTCTCATTAATGAGATGACTTCTCATTTTTTTGTATAAATAGGAGATCTTTCTCCTTCATTAGCTTAGTTTTTTAGTTCTTAAGCTTAGCTTGGCTTTTTAGTTCTTAAGATTAGCTTGGCTTTTTAGTTCTTTAGCTTGGAGTTTGTAGTTCTTCCTTGATGGCTTTAGAAAGCTTTGGAGAGCTTGGTTGTACTTTGTAATTTTGAATAATTTGAATAAAGTTTTGATGTTCTCAACATGGAAGGATATGTGAAGTAGATGTCATGGAGCACATTAGAATGTAAGGTAGATTTTGCTTTGTAGTTTTGCTTTGATTTCATTCAAGTATGTCATTTTATTCCTTTCAAGTTTGATAGTTTAGATTTTCCATTCATGCAATTTTAATTCGTGCAAGTGTGTTCAACCGATTGATTGTAGATTAGCTTTCCTTTACATGTTCTTGTATTTGATTATTTGTTTTTGCTCGAGCTTTTTAATGTAGTTTTTACATCAAATAGTGACATGATAGTTGCCTCTTTGCTGAACTTTTTTTTTAAGCTTTTCATTTTTAATTATGCTTTGATTTCAGTAATATTTATTTACTGTTGTTAGCTAGTTTAGATATCAAATTATTCATGTTATCTGTCGTTATCTCCGGTGCCATGGCTTAATCCCAAAAAGCTACTTGGTGAGCTATCAGATTATAAGTGAAGTGATTTGATTTTACTTTTATTAATATGCAAGTAGGTAGTTTAGATATCAAGTTCTTCATGTTATTTGACGTTATCTCCGGTGCCATGGCTTAACCCCGAAAAGCTACTTGGCAAGCTATCGGATTATAAGTGAAGTGATTTGGTTTTACTTTCATTAATCTGCAAGTAGGTAGTTTAGATATCAAGTTCTTCATGTTATTTGACATTATGTCTGGTGCCATGGCTTAACCCTGAAAAGCTACTTGGCAAGCTATCGGATTATAAGTGAAGTAATTTGATGTTGCTTTCATTAATCTCCAAGTAGGTAATTTAGATATCAATTCTTCATGTTATTTGACGTTATCTCCACTGCCATGGCTTAACCCGATAAGCTACTTGGCGAACTATCGGATTATAAGTGAAGTAAATTGATCTTACTTTTGTTAGTCTGCAATTTTTGGTTTGCTTGAGTGCAATAGTTTAGATTTTATTTTTGTAATTAGATGGGCAACAGAGAACTATTGGATTATAAGTGAAGTAAATTGATCTTACTTTCGTTAGTCTGCAATTTTTGGTTTGTTTGAGTGAAATAGTTTAGATTTTATTTATGTAATTAGATGGGCAGCAGAGACAATGATTTCATGATCAACACTTCATCTTTTGCTTGATATAAGTAGCTACATATTTACACTTTTGTTCAAATACTGATTTTATCAATAACATGTTTTGAGATCTTTTGAAGTGCTAAGTTTTGGAAGTTACTATAAGGGACATAAACCTTGTCTTGAAATCTACATCCATACTTGACCTTTAAAAGTATTCTTAAGACCTTAGAATAGAATTTTCATTTGCATTAAACACTTTAGGACACCAACAAGAACAAAACTCCAAAAACAACATAAACTATAAAACAACGAAGTAAGAAAAAGGTTAACTAAGCACATATGGTGCACAATACTTCATCAGTTTATGATACCCGGATTGATAATTTATGTAGAGCAATTTAAGACGTTAAATTGACTAGACAGGGTGGAAGAGGGATCCTGACTTATTGAAAGCAGAATAAGTTGTCCATTCTGTTATCCTCCACAATATCCCAAGGTTGAGAAAGGAGATCGAAGGAAGTAACTTCAAACCACTTAGGGTTCAACAGTTAGCCCTGCTAAACTAGAGAGGGATCTCTCTATAAAGCTTACAACCAAAGGTTGACTGGAATGTAAAATAATATTAGGCTAGGTATGCTAGGCTCAGGTAGGTTTTGATTTTTTAGGGTTTTAATGTTGGATACGGGATGAAAACCAGGTAGCTAGGTCAAAGGCTCAAAGGGTTACAACAACACAGATATAGAGGAGCAAGGTAGCAATAATTTTGTGATGGATTTAGGGTTTGTTAGTGTAGTGTAGTGTTTGGAAGAAGAAAAATGTCTTAATGAGCATGAGCACATCAATTCATTAAGTTAGAAGGAAAATTACACAAAATGATATTCCCATAAAAACAGAGCTTTATGCAAAGAATTATGTTTATAAACTTTAAGGAAAAGCACTGAAGAAACAAAATATGAAAGGAGAGATGTATATCATTAAAATAAAACTAAAACAGAGAAAATACATAATCACAAACTCACTGCACATGAATTCCAAGATAATCGCTGCAAACTGATCCTTTGATTTCCTAAATAAAATGTCCAAGTACAACCTACAAGTCTTCTCTCCTCTGATGTCCAACCTATTCTATGACTGAGAAAATGATACATATAGACCAAAAAAACATCTCCCTGCTCTCAAGGGTCGAATCCATGAGTTTAGGAACTGATACATGAGGTGTTCCAACCAAACCCTAATGTCTAAGGAGGTTAAAACAACCCCTTCATTTAAACTTTGGCTCAAACTACTCTCATTAATGAAGCCTAAATTTACATTAAAAACATTTTAACAAGACTTTTACCCATAATTAAATGATAGTAACATAAAAATAAAATAATTACATCATCAAAAGTCAAATCCACCTGAAAAAACTGAAGAAAAGTTGTCACAGGAAAAAACGCAGTGAAATGAGCCAAAAATGTTGCAAGCCTAGAGAAAACGTGGCGAATTTGGGAGAACTATTTTTTGAAGGCCTTCCTGAAGTCCAAATTTTGATATTGATGGCTCATTGGAAATTTGTGGATGTATGCTACATGATGGACTCTTCAAGAGCTGAAAAAGGTCACTTATAGCCTCTCGAAAATGCATTCTCCCATAGGTACTAAAAAATGTAGCTTGTTGTTCAATAGGGTGGTAGAAAGGTGGTTTTTGGGAATTTTCACCTATCAAAACCTACTAAAAGTATGCTTCCCTCGGGCCAAATGTGATTTATAATCCATGCCAAATTGAGATATGTAAACAAAAAGTGATTTTGAGCTCCCTAACAAAATCGCAACATGGAGCACACTGTGTTTTTGTCTCCATGACTCTGTCAAAATGTGTAAAAAATTCTGGGTTTTTTTACAAAAAATAGGGCTCAAAGATGGAGTCATATTCTCTAACCATAAGTAATTTTGGAAAAATGAGAGATTTTTTGTTCTTTGGTATATTAGAAAGCAAAACCTCCTCTACTCTTCAAAAATAGTTTCCCATTGGTTCAGAATCAAAGTTTGAAGTTGGTCACTTAAATTGGAAAAGTGCAGCGTGCTCATAGAAAAAGCACAACGAAAAGTTTAGAAAGTGATTTGGAGGAGTGAAAGTGGTATGGTTGGAAATATAGGGATTTCTGCTACACAATAAAGTCATCAAGCACTGCCAACACTTTCTCCAAGACACCTAAAAATTCAATCTCCCAAGACTACTCGAGAAGTGCAACAATTCGCCTGTAGCAAATGTATTTTTGGAATTTATCCCAAATAATAATCCCTGTACATAAACCAAAGGAGAATTTTGTTCCTTGATATATCATTGACAAAAACCTCTTTCACTTTTGTAAAATTCATCTCCATTTGGTGAAAAACATACTATAATGAAGAAAAATTGTCCCTATGTGCAACAAATGGTTTGTCTCTTGGAATAATTTCTTGAGAAATGGTGAAGACATCATCTATTGTGTTGAATTTGGCTCATATCTAATAATATGACCTCATTTTTGCCTATTTTTCTCAATGGTCTCTGAATCCATAGCTAAACCTAGCTCAATGGAAGGGGAAATTAGGGTTTAGTGTAGGGAAAAACATGGGATTTGGGCAATTTTTGAAATTGAGTGAAATGGAGGGATTACGGGGTCTCTAAATTCTGGAAATTTTTTTTAGATAGGGAAGGATGGTAGGGAGTATCGGAATTTTTAATTTTAGGGAAAGGATGAGGGGAAGGGATCCAAAAGAGAGAAAAACGGTCCTAGCCTAGGAATGTAGGATTTAGGCTAGAGTTTTGGGAAACAGGGAGTAGGTGAGGGATAGAGGTGTGGGAAGCTATCTATGGGGATATATGGAAGGTGGGGGAGGGTAATTGAGCTTATTTTTGAGTTTTCTTCTCAATAATTCCACCAAAGAGGCTATGAAACCAATCAAACCCTAGGAGAGGGAAATTTGATCTTTCCAAGCATGAACTGAATTAAACAAGGTATAAGATGACCCACTTATTTGCAAATGATATTCTAAAACATGAAATGATGATTTGGATTTCCTTGGAAAAGCACAATTCTTTATTTTTAATGTGGAATGAGCAAATCAACTTGTGTTTTGGTCTTTTATAGCTTGTGGAAATCAAATTCTTCATAATGGTAGGGTGGCCCACCATGTGTTTCCACTTTAAATTGCTTTGAAAAATATGTATATTTGGAACTTTTGAATGCATCTTTGGAGCATATGAACTTATTACATCATATTTTGAAATAAATTACACTTAGAAACAAAACCTTTGAGCAAATTCCCTATTACTACACCTTCATTTTCCAGATTTATGAATGACATGGTAGTTTTGATGATTCTAACCCTAAAGACCTAATGGTGACACTGTGTTGAATGAAGACCATGGTGATATGACTAAAATGATGATGATGACCTTTTAGTGATGGCAGTGACCGGAACACGAAAATTTTGAAGGAGCAACAATAGGCCTAGACACACTAGCTAGTGACCAAATTTTACTTTGAAAACCTAGTGAAATGATAACATTTGATTTAAGACCCCTAACACAACCTTATAAGACAATATTTGATCACTGGTGACAGGAAAAAATGACTGAAACTAACACATTCATAGAAGGATATTTATATATACCTTTGAAATATTTGTTAAGGTTTTCTCCCTCTCCTTACTCTACTTGTCTAAGTTGACAAGGGTTAACCGAACATTGAAAACCGATTAGAGTAGGTGGTACTAGTTAAAAGTGCAAGAATTGTGATTTCACCATGACTCTCTCTAAAACGAATGTATTTTCCATCAGGGTATCATCGACTGGAAGAAATTCAAGACTCACACAAAGAGAGGGAATAGACAGATAAACAAGTGTTGATAGTTGTACAAGTTCCTCTTGGATTTCACCTTACTTGTCTGAAAAGCCAAACATTGTTTCATGTGGAAACTAATATATAGGTCAAAAAGAAAAAAAACAAAGGAAAGAAGCAAGAGAAAGCAAAACACAATAATAAAATTAGGACACAAACAAGAAAAGAAAAACTACTCCTACTCTTAACATAGGCCAACTTACCTGAAGTGATACTTCTAATGTAGCCATAGACACATTGGTTGGCCCATGTAGGTGAGAGCACGGTTGACACAAAAGATATACACTAAAACCAACCAAAAAGAAAGATGAAACAATGCAAACCAATACATTCGAAGCTTGAATGCATGCATATAAAAGTAAAAATGGAAAGCACATGAAAGGCATTATGTGGACGTATCATGGTGTCCTATCACATTCTGCGTGGAAGACAAGAATGTACACAGCTTCGAACTTGAAAAATGAGCAAACATAAAGAAAGAAGAAAACTTTCAATTCAAAACAACGCTTGTCGCGTATGACTCCTCCAATGCTTGAGTAATAAGATCATGTGATTCTGGTGGAGGATGCGAAAATTGTGAAATAGATTGATTTTCAATGTGATCAACAAAGTGATGAGGAGCTTGGAAATATTAAACAGATTTTTGATCAGGAGTGGAACTAACCTCAAGGATATGGGAATATGACATAACCATAAGCTCAGTTGAAGTGCCTTGACATCTTGAGGAGTTTCCAATTCATCAAAAGATGGATCATCAAATACCGGTGACTTAGAAATATCAATATTAGAAAAATCAAAATCGAGATCGGATGAATGGATGAAAAGATCGTGACAACCACGATCAGAAAGTTCAAGTTGATGGTTAGTGGCATCCTCATGATATGATGAATCGTAAAGAGGGGATGATGAAAAATAATAAATTTCACCCTCTATATTTTCAGAAAGGTAAGATGAGAGATTAGGGGGATCGAGGAAGATAGAGTTTTCCTCTCCGCAATCAAATGAAAAAATGGCATCCCACGTGTTCTGCGAATGATCGAAGATAAAAACATCCAAAAATGAATTTTCACAAAATGGAACAGAAATGGAAGAATCATGGAAAATGTCAGGATAAAGAAGACGAGTTGTGGATAAAAGGAGGCCATCCTTCACCTCAAATTCTTGTTCAGGTTCCCACACATACTCATAAAAAATAATAGCGTAGGTTGGATGTTCAACACCAACTTCATCCAGAACGTAATCCTCATGAACATCACATGTGAGATCCGATACGGATGAACAAAACACACCAAAATTTGGAGGGTCAAAGGGACCGATAGATGGAGGATGAGGAGATAATACCACATGAAAACCATCGAAGTTACAGTACAAATTTACGCAGAAATCCTGCGCAGGTAGGGTAGGAGGAGATGGTGACAGATCAACAGGTGGAGTCCCAACTTCTTCCACCTCGACCTACAGAGTTAGAGTTATTTTATGGGAAGGGGATGGAGGGTCACTCAGGACAAATACCTTGTCCATCTCAAATTTATAAGCTTTAACATCGAGGTATGTTGGGAGAGGTTCAAATGATTATAACTCATGCAATTTTCAGAAACGTGAACAAAATATTGAAATCTTTCCTCCAAAAATTCCCAGTCAGCTTCATCTTCAGGAAATTCCTAACATTAGTGAAGAAAACAATTGTGAAAATATTGAAGAGATTTGTGAGGGTTTTACGGTTGTAAAGAATGAAAGAAGGATATAATTCTCTAAACAAATTATCAAAAGAGTGTATAGAGGTTGCAGGCATTTTATGACACCATGCCTTTGTGTGCCCTTCGAACGTGAAAACAAACAACCCACAAACAATATCATTAGATGGTACATCATACCTATCATAGAATCTAGAAAAAGCAATTGTGTGCCTAAACAAGGTTGTTCCATCCTCTATATTGAGCTTATATCTAGACAAGTCATCTAAAAGGCTCGTCGACACTTCAAAATCAGCATAGTGATAAAAAAATGTCAGGGTTATGATTTGGACAGAAGTCATGGAATATGTGCATAAATTCAAAACAGACTTCAAGGGCTCAGCTTGTAATTTGGCCTTCCTTCTAGCACCGGAAATGTTGACGGTGTTGGACCCACTAACATTCAGGGGATCTCCTTGATATGAATTCCCAACTAGACCTCAAACTATTTGAAGTAGGAGTCCCAACAGTGGGTGGTAGTGTAATTCCTTGACTGTGGTAGCACGCATAGGTAAGTATGATAACTTTGGGTGAGAGAAAGTGTGTGACCTTGCAGAGAGTCAGGTGTGATGCATGAAGGTTCTAACACATGGAGGGGAAAGGAAGTTCGCCCCTTAGAAGCGTATAATAGTATGCAACTTGAAAGGAACAAATGAGTAGAATCACATCACAAGCTAAAATGTAGAATAGTCCAAAAACTAAAGTGATGAGTTAATCCGACAACACATTCAACAATATTCCTACAATTTCATTCAAAGTAGTTCATAAGAAAATGTAGAAGTAAACAACATACATTACCAACACAACCAGAATAGTCCAACTACATTAACAACATATGCATGAAAGCGTGTTGGATCTGATATTATTATTATAAGTGAAAGTTCCATCCATACATACACCCTTGATGACCACTAGCCCCAATAGTGGAACATTATAGTCAATAACACATGATCCTCCAAAGAAAGAAAACTCACTCTACGCTATGGAGAAGCCAAAGCTTTTCACAATATTCCAAATATTTCTTTAAGCCTATGCCTAGCCAAAATCTTGACTTCCAAAAGCCCATTCTATGAGTTATGAGGTTCTATTTATAACAAAGGGTGGGGTGACCCTTGAAATTCCCCTTTGTGACTCTTTGACTACCCTCATGACTCTTCAACTTGCTTACAAGTAACTCATTACATAACATGATGACTTTTCATACTCCGCTATGACACTTGGACTTTCACTTACAATATATTTACAAATAATATTACATTTTCCACATGTACCCATGTAAGACAAAATAGGCTAGAGACAACCTAATAAGACAAAACACTATGATTCTGAAGTTTGGGGAAATACCAACTCGACAACCTCCGCTTGGTGCTTCTCGGTCACATATTGATGCCAAGCTTGGTACTACATGATCGTGTCCCCAAACTGTTTGATGGTGTCTTTCTGAAAGCGGACCCTTGTGTCCATGGCATCTGGGTATATGGTCTTGGAATCTATATCCAAATCATTCTGAAGAATGTGCAACATGGTGTTGACCTTGACAAGGCCACCGATGTACTTTTTCACGTTGAGTGCGTTAAGCTCCAAGTATTCTCTAGTGGCCTCTTGTCTTAGCTGCTCCATGTCCTCATCGATCTCTAGTCATACTTTGTTCTTGTGTTTAGCATCGCTGAAGGAACCGATTAATGGGATCCTATGCTTTCTCAGCATGAAATCCAAACTATTATACAACCACACATATGAGGCATGTATGTTGCTGAGGAATGGGTCAAGTTGCTCATAGTTCTGGATCAACATTTAGACCTTTGCCTTTTCTAGCTCTGCCTGTGGCTTCATATTCTTTACTAAGTCAAGCAGGCCCCTTTGTACCGCATTGTCCACTCTTGTACATGGGCGATGGAAGTGTGTATGTTCTTGAGAGTTTGAACAAACTCTTTACTCCGTTGTTGTAGGCCATGCACATAGAAAACTGCTTTATGCACAGTGACAACTCCGTCATAGATCTTTCGCATGGTACCCTCAAGTGTTGATACTTCAGCGAGTATTGCTTTCCTCATATCCCACAATGCAGAAACTGCATTACCCAATGCAGAAACTGCATTATACTCTAATGCTCGAAGTTATTTTTTCCTCTTTCCTAGCAGCCTACAAGATCTTTCCTAGTTATTGATTCTTAGTCGTTAGGTACTTAACATTTGAGGTTGTTGCTCCTGCATAGGCTAAGCTAGCTTCAGCAAGGGCAGTTGGATGCTTCCTAGTGTTTGACACTATCACCCTTTCCTTAATGAATGCAGGGGATGTGTGATCATATAGAAAGTGCTTCCTTTGCACCTATAGAATCTTCTTCTGCAACTCTTCAAATGATAGATTTTACACATCCATGATCATATCATCATAAAGGAGAGAAGTATCGCCTTGCTCACTCGGGACAGGTTCTAACGCTGGAGGTGGTGGAGACTGAGAGGTGACCTATGGTGCTCTCGGCATAAGGTCAGTGTCTTTATTATGTGGCTCATGTTCCAACTCCATATCTTTCACTTCAATCAATTTCTCAATCTATTGAGCAAGCTCCCAAACCTGCATCTTTTCACCCTCTTCCTCAGCTACTGGTTGTTCCAACTCATCGACCTGTATGGGCATTGTTTGCTCTGTCATCGCACCTTGCCCTTGCTCTTCTTCATGTTTAAATTTCTCTTCTCTTTCTCCTCTCCTAAACTCATGTTCATCCTTCAGCTTCTATTTTGTATCCTATAGCTTCAATTCTCCTTCATGTAGCCTCTACTTTTCTCTCTTCCTTCACTCTGCTCTCTTTATTCGCTACTCCCTCTTTGCTTCCATTGCCAAAGCTACCTTCCCCAAGATAGGATCTACCTTCATCTTAATTCGACTTTACAACAATTAATTCAAGTTAGGGACATTAAGTTTAGTTGTGTGCAGTGGGTTCCTAAATTTTAGGATCCTAGGTTGAGTTAATTTTAGTTGTAGCAATTTAATACAATTTAATTGAGTTATGTCCAGTTATAGAGGAACTAGTGGAAGGTCAAGTTGTGGAAGTAGAACTTCAACCACACTCAATGATTATCAATATAACTAATCAATCAATCTAAACTAGCTCATGCATGCAGAGAATTCAAGTTACCCAGTTGAGATCGAGATTCCAAAGTGTACAAGTAGTTCATGCAGTCAGAGGAAGGACCTAGAAGAATTGCACAATCCAAATGAGGGAATTTCATAATTAATAGGGGCCTAATTTCGAGAGGAACGACGTAAGGAATTAGGAGCTTAGAGGGCTTTAAATTGGCTAAGTATTGGACAGGTTAGTTCATCCAAGCAGAGGAATATAATATACACTTGAAAGTTGTGCTCAAGCTTGAGCAAACATATGTTGATTAATGCAATATAGATAGTAAGGGGCTTTGAGCAATTTCTTTCACCTAGATAAATATTTGTGCATGCGTGATATTTCCTTTTGAATGTCTATGATTTATGCTCTAAATGGTGAATTAACTTCTGAATCAATAGAGTAGCTTTGAGTCTTGCAATTTAGTAAATGTCATGAACAATTTTGAATCTACACATTAATTTCTACATGGTATCAGAGTCAGAATCACTATAGAGCAGATATTTCGAAGTTGTCATTACAGGATATTCAAATTTTCATATCAGTGTTGCAGCTTTTCCTCGGGACTGAAAATATGGATTTCAATGGACTAAGGCTCGAGTATGCCCTTGATGGAAGCTCGAATTATGTTGCATGGAAGGACTACATGGAGGCAGTATTAGAAGATAATGGGTTGAAGGAATTCATTAATAAATATATTATGAAACTAGTAGCATCTTATGCTAAGGATCTAGCAAAATGGATGAAGTGTGTTTCTAGGGCGAAGAGGATCATATTGGAGGGAGTACAAGACCATATTGTATAAAATCTCCATGGAAAATATTCTATGTATGCAATGTAGCAAGCACTGACAATTTTTTTCCAGAAAAGTAGTGACCACAAGAAGCTGGCACTCAAGGAAAAGCTTCTACATGTCAATATGAAAAAGAAAGAGACCATTCCACAGTACCTGAGCAGGTTCACACAGTCTCGTGATAAACTTGGTCAAGTTGGTGTCGGTGAATGGGAGGGAGAAACTACCAAATTGGGAGCACCTATGGTCCAACTTGGTGTAGGAGGAAATAAGGTGGAATACCAAAGATGGGACCTCCTCCAAAGAAGAGGAAGACGAATTTGAATTAGTCAACAAAGGGGCTATGGGGAAGAACTGATATGGTGAGGCTAATTCCAACAAAGAGGGAAAGAATAAATACTTGTCCAAAATCAAGTGCTTTCACTGTCATGAATTCAGGCATTATGCCACAAAGTGTCCACACATGAAGGCAAGCAAGAAGGAGCTTGCAGTAGCAGCAAAAGGTGAATATTTGGCTTCACATGTCAAGCTTTAATTCAATCTCATCACATGCATGGCAAGCACAGTGATCGGGAGCTTGTGGTACTTGGAAAATGGTGCCTCATTCCATATGGCGGGGAATAGATATTTTTTCAGTGACTTGGAGGAGAAATATCTCCATGTGAACATTGAGTTTGGAGATGATGGAAGGTTCAACAAGACCGGGATTGGTACAATCACCTTTTAGAGGGAGTCGGTCTCCCCTCTCAGATTCAAGGATGTGATGTTTGTTCCAGGGGTAAATAAGAATCTTGTCTCCATTGCAGTTTTGGAAGGCCATCGTTACGATCTAATCTTACACAAAAAAAGGCTTTCTTGTGACACAAAGCCATGGGATAGGTGAAGCAGATCATGGTTAGAGTTAAGAAGATGCATGCAAAGCCATAGACTAGATATTTGGTGGTTGAGAGGGATCATGTTAGAAATCTCAACATGCAACCTTAGAAGAATCCTTAGGAAGTTGTGGAGCAGCCACAAATGGAGAAGAAGACAGGAGGAAGAGTGGAGACATCCACTCAAGCAGATAACTCCAATGGGGGCGAGTTAAATCCAAATGGGCAGAGGGAACAAATGCAGCTATACCTTTAGGAGTGAGGTGGAGCAATGTAGATCCCTAGTCCAAGAGTTGCAAAAAATTGGGCAGGTTCCATTGAGGCATTTTCCTCATGTATCATTACCTTGCTATAGGGGCCCACAATATTCAGCAGCTGGAGGATCAGTGTCAGTCAGATACTGAGGAGTGTGTAGGAGTTTTGACAGCAGAGCAGGAGGCTCAATAGCATGGTCAACAACAACACAATTTTCCCAGTAGACAACTACAAATATAGTTGATTCAGTTTTTTTTATGCTTCTAAATTGCAAAAGCAACAGTGAGAGGTGTTGCATGCAGCTCATTCCACAAGTGCAAGATAGGGGTGGTTGATAATCCCTTTATTGCTGAGAGGGGTGTTGAAAATGCAAGAAGAAAGTCTAAATTTTGATTTTTTCCTTAATTAAAATTGTGAAAATTCAAATTTCCACGTCAGAAGGCAACTTGGAGTTAACTGAGGTGACATAACACTTTTCACTCAGTTAAGAACAGTCAATTTGAGTTAATGAGTTGAAGTTCAGTGTACTTGAATTGATTCCTAAAAGATAGGAGTATAGCTCAATTAATTTGGGTTAGGGACATGAAGTTCAGTTGTGTGTCATTGGTTCCTAAATTTGAGTAGCCTAGGTTGAGTTAATTTCACTTTTAGCAATTTAATTCAGTTAAATTGAGTTATGGCCAATTAAACTAGTTCTAACTGTTGGAGGAACTAGTCAAAGGTCAAGGTGTGGAAGTAAAACTTCAACCACACTTAGTGATCATCTAGATAAGTAATAAATCAACCTAAATTAGCTCATGAATATAGAGAATCCAAGTTACCCAGTTGAGATGGAGATTCCAAGGCAGTGTACTATCGGTTGTAGAATATTCTGAAGTATACATATGGTGCATGCAGTCAGAGGAAAGACCTAGAAACAATGTGCAATCCAAATGAGGGAATTTCATAATTAATACTGGCCTAATTACGAGAGGAAGATCTTGCAGGGATTAAAATTGGCTAAGTTTTGGTACAGGTTCAGTCAATCAGGCAAATGGATAGACTATACGCTTGCAAGTTGTGCTCAGGGTTGGGAAAGCATATGTATTCATCTCTATTCTCTAATTAATGCAATATGGATAGTAAGGGGTTTAGAGCAGTTAATTTCCCCTAGATAAATCAGTTAAGCATGCGTGATGTTTCCTTTTGCATGTCTATGATTTGTGTTCTAGATGGTGAATTAACTTCCGCAAATCAGTAGAGTAGCTTTACATCTTGTGATTTAGTCAATTTCATGAGTAGTTTCGAATCTACATCATAATTTCTACATGTATGTCCAAACAAATGGAATACAAAGGTTCCAAAAGGAAATTGGATATTTTTTCCAAAATTTGAAACTGAAATATGCTTCAAACCCTATATCCCATGGAGTGGTAACTTGCTTTGACACTAATTATTAGGATCTTAGGGGCTAAGATACAGAAGGCTTGAATGTTAAAAGAGGAGGAGAGAAAACATGCAGATCTTCCATGAAATTAATGACAAGAACATTGAAAAAAATATAAGAATTGAATACATCAAAGAAATAAGGGGAGAGAGAGAGAGAGAGAGAGAGAGAGAGAGAGAGAGAGATGGAAAAGGATGATTCCATTAAGAAGAACCATTACATGCAATGAGGCCAATTTTCAAATCACTCCTTCTCTCCTATCACTCTCTTCGTATTTCATTCTTATAAGGTGTCTTATTGATGGACTCAACGTTAATTAAGTTTTATTTCATCAGTTACACATCTATCAAGTTCCTTGTACATAAATGTGGCACCCCTTCTTATTAACCAAACTGTTGTAACGTAATTATGAACATATAACATTGGGGTGACAACATTGATGTTATGATGTCAAACTCTATTATACGATAAAATGTTTATTTTTATTAATAAAACGTTGGAGTCTAAGAAAGTAGACCACCAACAGATGATGCTTCGAGAGGGGGGAAACTTGGCTTAAGAGGAAAAATTACCTTGGGTGAATATTTCCTTTAATGTGATGGCTACTCTTCCCAAGAAGTTGAAAGGTTGGTAAGATGAACAGTCAAGGTGTGATTATGAAAATAAGAGGGAAGATAACTCAAGGGGTTATTCTTCTTGGTTCTTATGTTGAAAATGCAACAAGATGATGGAGCTTAGTGAAAAGAAGTCGCCTTCACTAAGTGGGCCCGCAGGCTATTTTTGGCGCAAAGTCTATTTTTAGACATATGGATCATGGTCTATGAGTTGCAGGATGCTATTTATGGATGATTGGTCATGCTGGTAAAAATAGATGGACCTCTATTTTTAGACATATGGGCGGAGTCTATTTTTAGACTGCCAGTCAAAAAATAGAACAATCGAATATTATTAGCTCTTAATAATATTTGGACTATAACCATTATCTTATCCTCTTGCAGCACTTCAGTTCGAGCTACGGATATGGCACATGCAACTCCCAGAAGGAAATACGATTTTCCTATGGGTTAGTTGAGCTATTGCATGATGGACTTCAGTTAGAACTCAAGTGATTGAGTTTGGTGGAGTTGATTGAGGAGTTGATGGAGTTGTGTTCAGTTTGACTTAGTTGAACTAGATGTATTTAGTCTAACTAAAAAATACACTAGTGATGAGTGGTGTGAATTAGTTATTAATTAATTCACTAATTATTAACTCATAAAGCAACTAAAGAATACATCAGTTAACTAAGTGCATGGACAGTTCAGTGGAGACAAGTGTTAGAGGTGAGTGAAAGGGCAAGACAGTTGTCAGTTGTGACTATAGTT
>APFE030686579.1:54932-74637 GCA_000404065.3 Pinus taeda | reverse complement strand
TCAAATCCGACATAACAATAATAATGTAAGGGCACAATAATAACAATAGTGGGCTTCTATGGGGCACAATAGTAACAATATGGGAACTACATGGGTACATCAATAAACTAAGGGGGTTGTACTAATAATAATAAGGGTTTACACTATTAGTATAGGGGCCTAACACACTTATATGGACAATGGTTTTTAGCATCCACTATCGTTGTTTAGTTAATTTAGTGTCCTAAATTTCTTGCATGAATTATCAACCAAGGTTTGTAGACTGATGAAGTGTTATGCACTATATGTGCTTAGTTAACTTTTCTCTTACTTTGTTGTTTTTTATTTTTATGTTTGTTTTGGGGGTTTGTGTTCTCTAGTGTCTAAGAATATGCAATCTATGAGAGAATTACATGGATCTAATGAGTTTTAAAAGAAAGGATGGGTTCCTAAGTTAGTCTAAACTCCTAAAATGGACTAAGAATCATTTTTAACCAGTTAGGACCTAATAAGAGAAACAGAGCATCTAGATTATCTACCATTAGTCTTAATCTACCAATTAGTCGTAATCTACCATTTAGTCCTAATCCATGGATCTAATTCTTACAACCAAAAGTAATATTGATGCAGAAGGTAATTGCATTCATTAGCCATTCAATCATTCAATTTTGGAACATGATAGAATCAATCTCCTTGAAATGATCTTTTGGAATGTCAAGTGATGCAACTAAGTAATGACCTGAAAACAGAAAAGAAAAGATGATAGTTTGTGAAACTAACAATGTGCTCAGTAAGTTCAATCACTGCATGCATTAGATATTCAACCAATTAAGTCAGAATTGTCATTATTTCAAAATCGTTGTGAGAACGTCTATTAATACAGTTAAATGATAGTTCTATGATAAAATGAGTAATCAAAAACAGTGAGAAGCTAAGCAATTGTGTATTCTTATTTCTCCATTTTTCATTCAATCATTTCTCATACAATATCTTAGAATAATAAGACTTGCACAATTGTGATTTTTATCCTCACACTTTTGGTTATAAACTAAAATGAAACAAAACTAAAGAAAATGGACTTGTAGAAAAAATAGAGTAGTAGAAATTAAAATGAAAACAACAAGTGAAAAGCTTCCTTCAATGCAGGGGCCCTCTGCAACTGATGTGGCTGGATAACAACTAACTAAAGATGCACTTTTAAACCACCATTGACAAAGCAGAGTTTGTATTATCAACCAAACGAAGTCTAAATAGAGTTTTGTAACAAAAATCCTATAATCCTTCCTTAACTTCTAACTACTTCTCGACATCATTTAACGATATTTATAGAAAAACAACATAACTGTTTAAGAGAAAATCTTGTTACAGGTGGCTTAATCCAAATCTATCATGACTGTTTATAGAAAGACATGCTACAAATGGCTTAGTTCAAATTGTAATGAAACTGTTAGACTTATGAACAGCTACAGGTGGCCTGATATGCATTAACTCTTCAACTCCTGATCAACTACAAGTGGCTTACTCTGCATTAACTCTTCAACAGAACCGTTAGACTCCTGATCAACTACGAAATATCAAGAGTCCTATTGCTACTAGATAACGTGTTTGACTCCTTCTTTGACCAAGACTTTAGGCATGCTTTTCTATCGATCTGGATCGAGTGAGTAGGATAGAATCCATGTAGAGATGATTCTGGAGATGCCCATGTGGCCCAGTTCTTCATTTGACACCTATAACCTTCCAAGCCATGAGAGTAGCTACGGAACCCATAGTTAGCTACAGAATAGGCAGTGTTCTGTAGTTAATTTGCAAAAATCTATTAAAATAGAAAGAACATGAAAATATAATATGGTGATCATTTTAATGCTTTCCTAAGACAAAATCTAGCTTTTATCATTGATTGGATATGTAGTCTTGTAAGAAATCAAGAGAAAGAGGTGAGAAAAATGTCAAGGGGAAGGTAATTTTGAGGTTCAACAATTGTGCAAACCTCTCTTTCAGAAGACCATGGTCAACAATGAACCTTAGCTTTCTGTGATTACACTACATCACATGGAGTATCTCAACACATGATATCTACATAGGTCTAAAAACTCCATTCCCCTCTCCCCTTAATGGTTGCTTCCAAAGCTTGGGGAGAAAAAATCTACAATCGCTATAGGAGATCCACTTATTAATTACAAACCTAACATGGTAATCCCAGTCATTTCATAGTTAAATTTTTTGGCAATGGGACGGTGAGATCGTTGATGTAAAGAAGATGAATAGAAATATAGACCTCTAAATGAAGGCCAACAATGTGAAGGAGGTCAAAATGATGAAGAAGAGAGGGGATTCTTCATATTCATTTCCAAATGAGCTATTGGAGCATTTGTTGTTTGTGAATTCGATCAAGGACAAGTGCATGGTTTTGCTAGTATGTAAGGCCTAGATTTGATAGAAGGTCTTCAATGGAAACTATTATTCTAGCTCGTCGATGATCTTGGTGAGGCACTTCCACAAGATAACAAGCATAACTCTCAAGGGGAATCCCCACTTCTTGAATTTCAACCTCGTTCCTCTCCACTGCGGGGTGGAAATTCACCCCTTGTTCCTAGTCACGCGTAGAGCCTACACATGGCTTTGGGAGCTTAGGCTTAAGAGCATCATTGTCATGGATGGAAGCCTTGATCTCATAATGCATTCCTTCCTTAATTTCCACGCTCTCTCACTCAAAAATTCTGAAGGCTTAAACACTGATAGTCTGACAATCATCGCAACCCATTGCAGGAACATGGAGAAGTTGGACCTACATGAGGGTGAGGTGGATGATTAAGGTGATTACTGGCTGAACTATTTTCTAAAAGTTCATGATTTTGTACTTTCAGTAAATTTTACTTGTGAACAAAGTGAGGTTGATGCCCTTGAGGGGCTTGTGGCTAGATGCACTTCTATAAGGAGGGGTGGGGGGGTTGTCAAAAATTGCCTCCAAAAGTTACATTGTCGTGACTTTAAGGGGGGTTGTCATACAACCCCCTTTAAAATTTACAATAATTGAAATTTTGGAGGTGGTTTTGGACACCACCCCCCCCACCCCGCCCCCGGGGAAAAAAAAAGTCATGAGTATTGAACTTTTAGAGGAAGTCGTTAAATGACTACCTCTAAATGTTCAATTCTCGTGACTTCTTTTGAGGGGCGTTTTCAAAAACCGCATCCAAAAGTTAAATTATCATGAATTTTAGGGGGTTTTCAAAAAAACACCATGAAAAATGTATTTTGTGGCAATCATTTAACAACCCCCCCAAAGGAAAAATCATGAGAAAACACTTTTAGAGGTGGTTATTAAAAACCCCCTGCCACAAAAAAAAAAGTGATCCAAATTGGAAGTGGAATTCAACCAAGGTTTTTACCCATGGCATTGTAACTCATGGAGGCTATAAATAACATGTCTTATTTTGTAAAAGGATAGAGGGATCTACCACATTGTAACTGTAACTATTTTTCTTTATTTCAATAGACTTTCTTTAGGTGTTTTCTTCTTCTCTCTCCACATTCAAGTTTCTTAGATTTTAACCCTAAGATCTAGATCAGTGGTATCAAAGAAATTCTTTTTTGGTAGCCATTTTTTATCATCCTCAACCATGATGAGATCTCAAGTAAAAGATATGACAATGTTGCTTGTCACTTATATGGACAATGGGTTTTAGCATCCACTATTGTGTGAACCTCTCTTTCAAAAGACCATGGCAGACAACAAAACTTAGCTTTTTGTGATTACACTACATCACATGGAGTCTCTCAACACGTGATATCTACACAAGTCTAAAAACTCCATTCCTGTCTCCCCTTAGTGGCTGCTTCCAAAGCTTGGGGAGAAAAAATCTGCAATCGTTATAGTAGATCCACCTATTAATTACAAACCTACACATGGCAATTCCAGTCATTTCATAGTTAAATTTTTTGGCAATGGGGATGAGATCGTTGATGCAAAGAAGATGAATAGAACTGTAGAACTCTGAATGAAGGCCAACAATGTGAAAGGGGTCAGAATAATGAAGAAGAGAGGGGATTCTTCGTATTCATTTCCAAATGAGGTGTTGGAGGATCTGTTGTTTGTGAATTCGATCAAGGATGGATGCATGGTTTTGCTAGTATGTAAGGCCTAGAGTTGATAGAAGGTATTCAATTGAAACTATTATTCCATCTCATCGATGATCTTGGTGAGGCACTTCCATAAGATAACAAGCATAAATCTCAAGGGGAATCCACACTTCTCGAATTTCAACCTCATTCCTCTCCACTAGGGGGAGGAAATTCACTCCTTGTTCCTAGTCATGCATAGAGACTATACATGGATTTGGGAGCTCAAGCTTAAGAGCATCATTGTCATGGATGAAAACCTCTATCTCATAATGCATTCCTTCCTTAATTTCCATGCTCTCTTGCTCACAAATTGTGAAGGCTTAAACATTGATAGCTTGACAATCATCACAACCCATTGCAGGAACATGCAAAAGTTGGACCTACATGAGGGTGAGGTGGATGATTAAGGCAATTATTGGCTGAACTATTTTCTAAAAAATCATGCTTCTCTACTTTCAGTTAATTTTACTTGTCTACAAAGTGAGTTGAATTTTGATGCCCTTGAGAGGCTTTTGGCTAGATGCACTTCTCTAAGGAGTTTGAAACTAAATAAAACTCTTTATTTAGAATAATTGAAGTGACTTCTTATAATAGCTCCTTAGTTGATGGAGTTGGGTACATGTTCATTTTCAAGAGTTCAATTGGCAGAAATTTATATATTTGGAAGAATTGTTTAACAAATATAAGGAACTTAGAACCTTTTCAGCGATGTGGAAAGTAAAACCTATGTATGTTCTTGCCTTGTATTATGTGTACTCAAACTTAACATTTTTTTAATTCAAGCTATGCCAATATCCAAAGTATGGAGTGGTTATGGCTAGCTTTTAATTGTCATAACCTATTATGGATTTGGGTTATTGATATTTCTAGAGACAAGGGCTTGGAAATTGTATCATCAAGTTGTAAAAACTTAAGAGAATTACAGGTTTTTCTAACGGATACATCTGGCTAGAATCGAGTTAGTGTCATAGAAAAAGGAATCCTTGCAATATCTCAAGGATGTCCTAATCATAATTATGTTTTGTATTTTTGTAGGAAAATGACAAATGCAACAATTATTGCAGTGGCTCAAAATTTCCCCATGTTAACACATTTCTACCTTTGTATGATGAATCCACACCAGTCAGATCATTTGACAAATGAATCTATGTATGAGGATTTTGGAACAATTCTAAACATTTGTAAGGGTTTACAATGATTAGCAATATCAGGATTGCTTATCGATATGTCATAGTCAAAAAGTATGTTGCTTGACCAATTACTAAACAAATTTCAATTGTTAGACATGAATTTTGAGATGCGAAGTGCATAAGAAAAAGTATCTATATTTTAGATCGAGAAATTAAGAAACAAAACAAAATAATTAATTATAAAAATAAATAAAGACATGATCTCCAGTGAACAATTTTATGACACAAACTGTATTCCACTACCACACAAATGTAAACATAACCGAAAACACAACCACAACTCCTTTAGGTTATTGAACTCAACTGAACAAAATTTTCCCTCTAACTACCTCCTTTTTCCTTCAAGGTATGCAACATTTAGGGTCTTCGATCAAACGTTGTTCACAACTCCGTTTGTGAACAACCCTTTGTTCTACCCTTTTTTTCCATATTGTTGCTCCAAGATGACAAGTATAAGGCTATAGAGGTCACCCTTCTTCTCACCGACATAATCCTCTATAATAAAGTGAACTAGGGCTAGTTGGATAGCCCACTTGAATGCTACTTTAGTCCTTAAAAGTCTGTAGGTCCTTAGTCCCAATACACCTACCCTTCTACTAGTCTTGTTGTCCTTCACAAGTACATGACTTAGGGATATTATTTGACAATCACATAATAACCCTCCAATTGTACTAAGACTTCTATCAATTTTCCCAACCACATTCAATTCTTTTACCAATCTAGGGCCCACAACACTTCCCTCATCTAGGGCTCTTCAAATCTGCCACCTAATAGTGATTCGAGTCCTCTAAAAATCACTATTCTTGTATATCCATTTCTTTATTGTCCAATATATGAAAAAATATGAACTACTTCTTTTATCATCCTTATAACAATCTATATATGACTGAACTAAGGTAAAAAATCATCCACTAACAGTCCATTAACTAATTATTTATAGGCTGCTTAAGTTCTTTGTCCAAAACTCTACGGGCAGTCCACCAAATCAACTCCTCTTCATGTCAATCCATTCCTCATACGACACATTTCTTCTGTTCAATCTTCTACTCAGGTTCCACCCTCCTTTGGATCTGTTATGTCCACACATACTTCTATAAACCATCTTCTAGATTTGTGGTCTATATTGTGGAGATGAACCTCACTCTAATGGTCACGATCCCTCTTCTTCTACGCAGAGTTTTCAGAGTCTTAAGGGCATACCTTATGGACTGAAAATGCTAGGAAACTGCCCTAACTAGGGCATTATACTTATATTCTAATTGCTTTAGAAAAAATCCTATCCACCCATAGAAAAAACAACAACTCTTGCCTTCATAAGAGACTCGGCCTAGCTCATATGGATCCATAGGTTATGGGAATTTATTTTATTGAATCTTGACCTAAACTTCATATCTATACAACCATCAAACTACGGTTACCTCAGTCAATATTACACCTACGACTATTATTCTGGCCCTAAATTCTAGTGCATGCCCACCTCCATTTGTCTTGGTCTTTATCACATACCTTGCAACCTAATAACCACAACAAGACAAGGTATCAAACCTCTCTATTATTTCAGAATTTGATGTGGCCTTCACACAAAAACATCACTGAAATCACATTTCCAGATTCTCATGAGCTGCCTCTCTTGAGCTCTATCTACTAGAAGAGAACCAATGTTAGCATGCCATCCTACTTCCTATCTCAAACCCATTAAGACATGTAACATTCTTATGAACCCTCACATGATGATCTTTCTCTTGGTGGATGGTCATGGCCTCCCTTTAGCAACCCTTACTCATCCCTCTAACTCGGCCTACTTTACAAATACATCTCTCCTAGCCTCCTTGATCAAATGAGCTCCTTCTCACTTGATGTTATTTCCTTCATACTAATGCCTCCTTAAATAGATTTTCCTAGCTATGCCTCTTAGGAACCCTATAGAACTTACAAGTTTTATCCACTTAGACCTTAGGAAATATTAATTTTCCTTTTTAATTTTCTTCTAGATTTTAAACCCCATCTTGGGTCCAAAACCCCCTCGCTTGGGTTCTTTTCCCACAATCATTTTGTGACCAAACTCACACAAAACCATCTCACTAGGCTTGTGGACTACTTCCCAAGCTACACAATTCAACAACATAGTCTAGCTGTAGTAATTGTAACTTGTTCACGCTCTTGTAGTTAAGAGATGACTTGGTTGGGTTCCCAAGTTGCAAATTAAGTAAGGGTATTTGTGAGGGCATGATAGCCAAGGAGGGTCAGGGCATAACAAGGAATGAAAAGGCGCGCTAACACATGTCGGAAAATATCAATGCATGTTGAGGAGTGTTAGGGAGTGTCGAGGCATCACAAGGGAGAATTGGCTCAAAATGCATGGAAATGAACAAATAAAAGTGTTTGTCAGGGACTGTTAGTGAATTCAACTGTGCCAAGGATGAAGTGTGTTAGGAGAAGTTCATAATAGGATTTGCAAGAGTCAAGACTACGGTTACGATAAGGGGCTCGATAGAGAATTTTTAGACAAAGGGAGACTTTGTGCTAGGAACAACACTACTTTTCCTTTAGCTATTATTTTTATATTGTTGAACATGCAACAAGATGATGGAGCTTAGTGAAAAGAAGTCGCCTTCACTAAGTGGGCCCGCAGGCTATTTTTGGCGCAAAGTCTATTTTTAGACATATGGATCATGGTCTATGAGTTGCAGGATGCTATTTATGGATGATTGGTCATGTTGGTAAAAATAGATGGACCTCTGTTTTTAGACATATGGGCAGAGTCTATTTTTAGACTGCCAGTCAAAAATTAGAACAGTCGAATATTATTAGCTCTTAATAATATTTGGACTATAAACATTATCTTATCCTCTTGCAGCACTTCAGTTCGAGCTACGGATGTGGCACATGCAACTGCCAGAAGGAAATACTCTTTTTCTATGGGTTAGTTGAGCTATTGCATGATGGACTTCAGTTAGAACTCAAGTGATTGAGTTTGGTGGAGTTGATTGAGGAGTTGATGGAGTTGTGTTCAGTTTGACTTAGTTGAACTAGTTGTATTTAGTCTAACTGACAAGTACACTAGTGATGAGTGGTGTGAATTAATTATTAATTAATTCCCTAATTATTAACACATAAATCAACTAAAGAATACATTAGTTAACTCAGTGCATGGACAGTTCAGTGGAGACAAGTGTTAGAGGTGGGTGAAAGAGTGAGACTACTATCAGTTGTGACTATAGCTGTGCATGAGATTTTCACAATCATTGATTGATATTTCCAATGAGGATTGCGTAGTACAAGCCAAGGGAATTCGAACTTGGATCTCATCTATTCTCAACTTGGATTGCGCAGTAGAGGTAGGCAAACAGTGGAGGAGATTTGAACCTGTGACTTGTTTAGATCTGAGCTAGTTTGTGTGTAGCATGTGGAGATAGTACTGAATACTTGTGAGGAGTATTGTACTATGTATTGTTGCATGTTCTCTATCATTATAATATACAGATAGTTTGGGGTTTTCAGCTGTATGCTTTCCCCATTACATACTGTGTTTATATGTATGATTAATGTTTCAATGTGTGCATGTGATTGTTTTTTTAATTCCGCAAATTGATGATCAATGGTAGAGGAGGTTATGTATTATGCATGCATTCCACAAATAGTGTATAATCAGGATAATCTCTATGAATAAGTGTTATATTATTCAAATTTCTACATCTTAAGCTTCTAGTCTCTCTCTCTCTCTCTCTCTCTTAGAAAATTTGCATTGGAAAAAGCATTGGTGACATAACCAAGAGAGGTTCAGACCTTTTATCAGGTTGAGAGTTGTGAGTGATAGCTCAAGTGATAGGAAATGAATGATCTGAATGGAAAATCGAATCCACTCATGTTATCTACCCATGGTATCCAATTATGGTATGTACTCATGGTATTGTAACTCAAGAAGGCTAAATAACGGGCCTTAGTTTGTAAAAGGATAGTTTGTCCACACAATGTAGTTGTAACAATTCTCTTATTAATAAAGAGTTTCTTTCTTTTGAATATTGTATGTTTTCTATTCTCCCTCTCGAAATTCAAATCTCATTGATCTTGGCCCTCCAAGATCCAGATCAGTAGTTTCAAATCCAGGTTATGACTCCATGAAAAACAAGGTTTTTTGTGTGCATTGCTCTCTTGCTCACAATTATTGTGTTATAATGCTAGAAATCAAGCAGGATGCTTGATGTCGAAAAGATTCAACACCATTTCCACATCTTGAGTTAAAATATCGTGATGGAGAACAACAAGGGGGTTCTAGGGGGTTTTCTTTTTCAATGGTGTTGCAGGATGGTTTTGTTGACATATATCCAGAGGATATGTTCTGTCTCTTAAGCATCAAGGGTTTGATCTAGGATTCCCCAACTTTTTTTCCCAAAGGGTGAACCTTTCACTACCATTATCCAAGATCTAATAAGTAAATGGATCTTCAATGATGACAATTATTTATACGATGCTAAGTTGTGGGACGTAATCAATTCGGTTGTTTCCCACTTGGATGAGAAGAAAAAAAGTGTATAAACCATTCTCCTCACTGAAAAACAAGAAAACAAATTCAAGTAGGTTTTTGGCAACAACGATTGTGAGGGTAATTCCAACTTCCCTAGTTTTCTTTCTCCTCAACACCCCTTGGATATCACACATGACCAACAACGGGGGAAAAAGAGCCACTAGAGACTTCTAGAGTACAGTTCCTTTCCTCTTATTTATCCTTCTCCTCAGCAACCGAAGTACCATCTTGATGAATAATCGAATGGAAGTGATGTTATCAAGTGTCCTTGGTTGCATCATCCACCACACTCACCATTTAGGACAATTCAAACAATGAAGCCTACGGGAACCATCATAACAATACCAGGAACTACATCCACAATAACAATTACAATTACAATCTTGCCAAACCCTTGTAGCAAATTGTTGTAGCATATTCACCCCCAAAGAGGCAACACCTTATTCAAGCTCTAGCTTGTCGTCCCTGTAGTAGCATGGATGAAAAGGAAAATAACCATGTCATCATCCTCACCTCTACTACTTTATCATCGTTGATGGCAGTGATAATTCCCTCTTGGTTGTCCATCAGTCATCCACATCGCAGAGGTTTCCATTTCAAATTGGTTTGGCTATTCTTTGCTTTCTGCATAGTCTTCTTGGAGGTACTAGTCAAGGGGTTGTCATGTTTGAAGCATGACAACACATTGAGTCAGCACCCTATGGTTGTATCTCCAGATGATATAATGGAATCGATAATACACATAATGAATATGTGTTCTACTGGCTATGTAATATCAAGAATCCACTTCAACTAAAGTAACTTCACCTCATAGTATATAATAAATCCCAAAATAATAAGGTGTTTATCAAAGAATAAATCACTAGTCAACAATGGTCAAAATTTGAAGGTAGTCGAAAACACTATGTTCAAGTATTCTTCCCATTCTTGTCTTCCATTCGTTGTGGCTTCTCTTACCTGTGATGATCGAGATACGTTGAATGAAGAAATGGAAATGTTGGAGTAGTTATTAGATACTACCCTTGCTATAGTAGAATTAGGCTTGTAGCATCTTATACTTAGGCTTAATTTATAGAGTGAATGTATGTTTATGTCTATAGGATCTCATTTCTCATAATGCCTCCCAATGCCATATATACATTTATTACATTGTAGAACAAGTGATTGGGTAAAATATATAGGTGTTGTTATTAATATAACATAGGCTCCTAAAGTCTCATCATTGTAATTTGATCTTTATCCATGGAAACTGAGCCTCCTTCCAGGTTTATCTTTTTAAAACAAGTTACATAACATAGAGACCATAGTTGTCTCTACCCAAACTGATAATATACGTATACATATATATTCCAGACTCATCTTCCTGGGCATAAATTTTGTCAAATTTAACTACCCAAATTGCATCGCTAAAACAATCTGAAGAAACTTGTTGAGTTGAGTATTTATCAGTGAGGGATAAATCTCATAATATATATACATACATGTATCACAAGGCACACTCATGTTTGATATAGGAACATAAAATTCAAGGCATCAAGCATTTAAGACAATCATATTATCATAACTGAAAGAAATATTTATTGTTGCTTGAACTTAGGGAAATATAATGTGATCCCAAAACCTGGACATATGTTGTTGGAGACTGGGAATGTCATCCAGGTAAAATAGGAAGATCAATAAACGCAAACAAGGAAAATTTTATCGGCGTCACTACACAAAAACATGGTTAGTTCTATTAAATTTGTAGATATCTCAAGGATTATGCCATTATGATTATACAAGGAATTATATACTTGTTATTGCAAAACATAACTAGGGAAACTACATATTGTTCCAACACCTTTAACATAGTAACAACAACACATGAGTCAATCTTTTAGGAAATAAAATCACAAGACATGCACCATATGTCAATAACACCATTTTAGAACAAAAAAGGTAATACACATTCTGTTGAGAAATGGTAACAAGAAATTCCAGTTTAATGTGTCCTTGAATTAAACTGTGAATTAAAATAGATTTCTTTCCTCATAGCAATTTGAAAATAATTAATTAAGTTTAATTAAATTAATTAATTTAGGAAATTCGAATTGGAAGTCTTGAGAAGACATGTATACTTACTCCCTAACTTATAGGAGTTAAGGATGAGTTATGAATGAGTTGTAATCAGTTAACTCAATTTATTGAGTTAAGTCTAGTCAAATTAGTTCCAAACAGTTTCAAGAACTAATAATGAGTAAACAGTCAGTTGGGACACTAGTGACCTAATTAGTGCTACTCTAGTTAACTGAAGATTCCACCATCAGAAACTCATGCACGTTGATTATGAGAAAGACCCAGTTGAGACTAGATTGCAGGGACAATATACTAATTGTTTTAGATTTTTTTGAGTTATATTGATAGTGCATGCAATCATGAATTGATCCTTGAGGGATTGCACTATTTTTAGAGGCTACCCTTCATAGGAATTACACATTGGAATAGAGACTTGGAGAGCTTGTGAAGAGGCTAAGATTTGGCTTTGATCTTGCTTATGGGTTGGAGATTGAATTTGTTGAGTGTTGGGATTGTTCTAGAGAGAACAAGAATTGTAATTTCATCTTGATATTCTGGATTAAGACAAAATAGATAGTGGGGTTTTGAGCTGTGGCTCTCCTCATATATTTATTGTGTTATGTGCCTTTGATTCTCTTCCTCTATTGAATATTGTTTGCTCGATGTTTATGGGCTTCCACTGTAAAGAGTTTAAATAGATTATTGTCTCTTGTTTTAGTAGATTACTTGAGCTTGTGAATCTACAGGTTTTTCTACAATGTATCATAACAAGATTGTATTTTAGGTTGAGAGTTTGAAGAGAATTTCTGAGAATTTATATGCAAAACTTTCATAAACAAATTGAGAATTTGGATTCCTTGGGAAAAGATACCCAAATTCAAAAAACAAATCGGCAGAATCGGAGTTCAGATGAGGGAGATATCGCTGATTTAAAATCAGCTCTATAGAGGAGATTTCGAAATTTTGAGTTTTTGAGTTACAGGTGAAAGTCGAATTTTCATACATACTTCAGGATTGGCAAATGGCATTCCATGGCTTGAGGCTTGAGTATGACTTGGAAGGAAGCTCGAATTTTATAGCCTGGAGGAATAGGATGGAGACTATGCTAGAAGATAATGGCTTGAAGGAATTCATTGATCAAGAAGTCCCCAAGACAGCAACTATAGATGCATAGAACTTGGCCGAATGGAAGAAGTGTGTGGCAAAGGAAATGTGGATAATCCTTGAGGGAGTTTGAGGGCACATTTTCTTGAGTCTCCATGGCAAGGAAACTCCACATGCCATGTGGAAAACATTGATGGACTTGTATCAGAATAGTAGTGATCAAAGGAAGTTGGCACTGAAGGATAAACTTCATAAAATAAAGATGGAGAAAGGTGAGACAATTCCAAATTACTTGACCAAGTTCACTCAAAGTAGGGATGAACAAGGAAGTGTTGGAATCATAGTTGTCGAGGAGGATATGGTGAGCCTTGCTCTTCTTGGACTCCCAAAGAGTTGGCATAGTTACCAAGAGTCTGTCAATGGTCAGGAGAAGCTGCCAAATTGGGAACGAACATGGTCAAATTTGATGCAAGATGAGATCAGGAGGAACACCAGGGATGGCTCTTCATTAAAGACTGATGATGAAAATAATTGTGCCTTATTGATTAAGGCAAGGAAGGGGAAAGGTAAAATTTCTCGTTCCAAATCAGATTCTTATCATTGAGGTAAGAAGAAGTACATGACGAAAGTTAAATGCTTTCATTGTCACAAGATGGGTCACTTTGCTACAAATTTTCCATTGAAGAAGTCCAAGGAGAAGTCCTTAGGAGGAGTGACAGGTGAGGCTTTGGCCTCCCAATTGGAATTGGACCTTTCCCTCATTTCATGCATGGTGTCTTCCATGTTGGGAAGTGTCCGGTACTTAGATAGTGGAGCTTCTTTCCCCATGACTCGTGACAAAGAGTTATTCAGTGAACTGGAGGAGAAAGATCTCAAGATGCATATCAAGATGGGTGATAACAGTAAGTATAATGTTACTGGTGTGGGTACTCTTAATTTTCAGAGGGAGCATGTGGATCCACTCACCTTGAAGAATGTTATTGATCTAGATTTAAACAGGAACACAATAAATTATAGATATAACGATACATACAGAGATGCAGCAAAAATAATACTTCATTTCATTACTGTAAAATACTGAAATATGCTTACAAACAAAAAATCCCATGTGATATGAGAAAGATCTATTCGAGGACTACAACTTTGGGAAGAGCAACATCGGTCCATGGACCCATGTTGCTCCTAGTTTTCCCAAAAAACGTCATTTAGGGCCTCAAAGCGACTCCAAAAGTTCGGGACCCGAAAAACTACTAAAAATAGTAAACTATGCTACAATTAAGGAAAATGAAAAACTGAAAGCAACAATGGTGGGGGTCCAAGTGGAATTGATGGGTGGCCACCAATATCCACCTGGATCATTCCTCCTCCCTTAGGAAGCAATGGTCCCCATTGCATTGAGTTCCTCCACGAGATGAGGAAACTTATGCTAAACTTGGTCCATGGTGAGCCACTTGCCCTAGTGAAGGAGTTGGCCTTCTTTGACAACTCGATACAGTTGGATCTTCTGCTGGCGATTGTTCTTGATCTATGTGTCCATGATCTGATCAGTTGCATCTTGTTCCATGCAATATGGATTTAACTTTATGGGTGTGAGATGTTCTGCAATGTCGGATGTGTCTAGCAATGGTGGAAAGTATGGCTGAAGGCGGTCCACATTGAAAAATCGGTGCAGGCCAAGGAATGGGGGAATGCTGAGCTCAAATGCATTGTCTCCCACATCCTTGGTAATGGTGTAAGGACCATATTGGAGTGGTCTAAGTTTCCGATAGGCTCCGGTAAGGCGTTCCTTTTTGAAAATGAAACCAGACTTTGTCGCCCACCTGAAACTTGTGTGGCACCCGATGTTGATCATGTCGCTGCTTGTACTTGGCATTTGATTTCTCCAAAATGTCATGGACTTGCTGGCGAATATGTTGTATGTGCTCAATGAAGTTGTTTGCCTTATCTGTTTTGGATTGGACATGAGCCAAATCTGCCTGAGTAGCTACAAATGGCATGGCCACATCAATAGGACATAGTGGTTGGAATCCCAAGGCCACCTGAAAAGGGTTGTGGCTAGTTGAGCTGTGAAGAGCCCAGTTATAGCTGTGTTGAACATAGGGGAGGCTCTCATCCCATGTACGTGGATGCTTTGATTTTTACATGCGCATAATGTGTACGATCATCTTGTTGACAACCTCTGTCTGGCCATCAGTTTGGGGATGGAAGGTTGTGGACTTAGTGTTAGGTCCCTATAATACTAGTGATTCCCCTATTACTATTGTCATTGTATCCCTTATTGTTATTATTGTGCCCCATAGAATCCCACTATTGTTATTTTTGTGCCTTTATATTATTATTGTTAGGTCGGCTTGGTTATATTGTGACCCCTTAGACTCCGATATATAAAAAGGAGGTTTTGTCATTTGTATCATCAAAGAATTATTCATTTGTGTAATGTAAAGGAGGTTTCACCCTCGAAGAGGCTGAATTCTAAGGCGTTGATCTATCTTTTCTATCTTTTTTTGAGCTGGTTTCACAGCATTTGGTATCAAAGGTTTGGATTCTAGGGTTTCGCTGCTCCAAACAGGTCATCGTGGAATTTTCGCTATATGTTTTTTTCTACGATGTTTCAGAAGTGAAAAAAAACCCATTGAGACGAAATCTTGCTAAACCTCGGGTCCAAATTTCATATCTTGTCTCACTATATTTTCGGAGATATGATATGAGGAAGTTAGAGTTTTTGCAAGCTCCAGAATTTCATCTAAAACAGGTCATCGTGGAATGTTCGCTATAAGGATTTCTCTACGAAGTTTCTTAAGCTAAAGAAGAACCCATTTGAGAACAAATCAATCTAAACCTAGGCTCTAAATTTTAGATCATGTCTCGCTATATTTTTGGAGATATAATCTGAGGAAGTTAGGGTTTTGACAGACCCTCGAATTACATTCCAAACAGGTCACCTTGGGAAAATCGTCATAACTTTCGCTTTGAGCATCAAATTGAATTTTCATAAGAAGTTTAAGAAATAGGATGGACTATAGTTTTTTGGGTATCATTTTCAGAACCTAAGGTTTAAATAGTGACCCGTGGCATGTTGTACAAGTTCGCTCTACTGAACAAGTCTATACTCAGGTCATCGTGGAAGATTTGGAATAACTCTTCATTGGAGAATCCAATCTTGATCAGACCTGCGAAGTTAGAAATATTACTCAGAGGGTTACCGCAAGAAGAAATTTCATACCTTGGAGATCCAAAATTACAGAAATACATCAGATTCAATATCAAGCTCCTACAAAGTTAAAAAAAAAGGTGTGTAGTTTTTTTAAATTTTTGCATAAGCTTGGTTTGAAAAATTAGATTGAAGGAATTCAAAGGGTGTAGTGAAACGTTATTATTGTTAATTGATGCCCCAAAGAAAGAAAATGGAAACACCTAGTATGAAACCTAAAAGCTCTAGCATGACTCATGAAGAAGAGGAATAAATGCAACATGATATATCAAAATTACGAGACCAAGTGAAACAAATGTCACTCGCACAAAAAGTAACAAAATCTAAGATGGATGGTTTAAAGAAAGACGTAGAAGCTAAGATGTATGGCATGGAAGCTAAGATGGATGGTTTAAATAAAGGTGTGGAAGCTAAGATGGATGGTTCAAAGAAAGGCGTAGAAGCTAACATGGACGGTGTGGAAGCTAAGCTGGACGATTTGAAGACAAGCATGGAAGATTTGAAGACATATTTGACAAAGTTTCTACAAGAAATTCTTACTAATGACGAAAGGGTAGTACAGGAAACTCATGATGAGAACAAAATAAATGTTATTCATGATTCCATAGACTCTAACATTGGATTGAAGAAACACCATGTTCCAAAGATCGATATGAGGAAGTTTGATGGCAAGGATCCTGGAACATGGATACTATAGATGGAGCAATTTTTCAATCTCCATAATGTGAAAAACACGCAAAAGGTACACATTGCAACTTTATATTTGGAACCAAATCAGTTTGTATGGTATCGATGGCTTTGCTCTCGTAAACAAATTGTCACTTAGGCTATTTTTACGGATGAAATGATAGCGCATTATGAGGATACAGAAAGCAACACTTTTTTTAGCCAATTGATAAATCTCAAACAAAAGGGTTCAATGATGGAGCACATTGAAGACTTCCAAAAATTGAATATAAGGGTAAAAGATACTCCAGAGGAGCATATGATTGATGTGTTCATAGGGATTTTAAAGGATAACATCCAACATGAGGTTCGCCTTTGGGAACCAAATTCATTAGAGAAGGCATTCAGGTTGGCAAGAAAAATGGAAAGCATATTTTTGGATGACAAGCTTGACGGGGATAGCATATGCTTGAAGAGCGTCATTTTGACAAAGCCCGATGTCATTAAATTTTAACGAGTCTGACAAAGGAAGAACTCAGCGTCTTTTCATGTTTAGAGAGTTTGAAAAGACAGCTGAAAAGAAAACTCCAGGGGGGTGCTTTTTCGTAAAGTTGTGTCTCTCGAGCCCGAAAAAGTATAAAACGATGCTTGAAAGAACCGCCCGATCATTACGACCGAGGAGTACTTTTCGTAAATAGTGATTCTGACCCGAAAAAAGTAAAAAAGCGGTCAGAAACACATCGTTTTAGAACCAATAACGAGTGCGAAACGACAAACACCCAGCGATCTTTGTTGGTTTAAACGGTCGAAAAAGAGCTTTAAAAGCGACCGCCTCTCGTTCCTTTTGACGAGCTAAGAGGAGGCTCAGCAATCTTTTCTTGTTTTATGTCGGAAAAGAGCTTAAATACGACATTTTTGGAACCAAGTGTATACAAATCCACCGTGACTTCACCGATTCTGAGGCCCTGCACAAGAGAAACACCCGCTTAAACCCGTTCGATATGTCGGAAAACATGGAAAAACATGCATCAAGGCATAATACAGTGACATCAAAACTAACTTTATGGAAAACTATGGCAAAAAACCCACATTCATAAAAATTATAGTCAAATTAGGAATTTTTTACCATAAATAGGGAGGTGTAAAAATCATTTTTACCATTTTACCATTTGAACTTTGGAGAACGTTGGAGAACTACAAAGTTGACGGAGCGAATTCCTCATCATCCGAACGCCGATCTTCCGACAGCTGATTCCAGGTAGGTCCCTCTTGCCTTACGCTCCATTTTGATTTCATTTTTAAGCAATTTCACCATGGGATTTGGCCATTTGGCCAAATTTTTTGAGCGTTGGTGCGCTCTCGGTCAGCGTGGATTCGCCCATCGGGTCCGCGCTAACCGATTTTCCCAACACACACCACTTTCCGGGTCTGCGCGGAAAACCCGTGTCCTTCCGCGCTGACCTAGAGAAAAATACACAGGCCGCCATTTCCAGCGCGACTGTTTTAGAAACAGTTGCGCTGGCGCCGTGAAGAATGATTTTTTTAAAATTAATTGGACAATTTTTCAAATGCAGGCAACCTAATGATTTTGGGTGATCTTGCAAGACATAATGGCCTTTGTATGGCAGGAGAGAGACCATGATAATGCAGATGTGGCCGCTTTTGCCGATGCCGGATGCCGAAATGCAATGCGGGCATGCGGATTGCTCAAATTTTTCCTTACTCCGCGCTTGAGGGCTTAGCCAGACCTCTTAGAACTTCTGATCAGAGCATGGAACCCAGCGGATGGGAAATTTACCATCCGAGGCCGAGACATAGAGTTCGACTCTTCGGACATTTACTTTTTGACTGGATTGTCTCGCCGAGGCGTGATGCCCATCCTGGAGGGGCAGCGTCCTAGCGGTGAGACGCTTGATCAGCTGATGGCCCGTGTATGCCCACAGGCAGTCAAAAAACGGAGTGGGAAAGCGAGCATCCCATCAGTGGGTGTTGGACCACATGGCGACAGAGTCCTCCGCACTATACTCTTTTTAGTGACGCGGGCAGAGGTAGTCTGGCTAACCATGAGGCCTCAAAGGCCAACCTGTTACTAGCTCTCGAGTGCTTACAGCCCACGATCTTCAACTGGGCAGCAACTGTGACCAACAGCATGAAGAGGCAATTGAGTAACTGTCGACGTGGAGAGTCGAAGCAGTTCATCTACGGATCGCTTCTTCTTCCACTCATGTTTGAGCGGGTGCCGGCCCTTCGGCTGCAGACTATGGTGGTAGACCCGCCGAACAACGCATGAGAGACGAGGGCCACCAAGTGGGCCCGGGTCATGCCACGTGGCGGTGGCGGTCGCTCAGTGTCGTGGGGCATCTGTTTCCGAGAGTGGCTAGATTGCCAGGTTATCTTCGTCGAGGACTGGCCGTACGCCGGTATCGACTTCCGTGGTGATCCTGACATGCCGCTACCTATGGGAGAGCAGTGGGATGATGGAGGTAAACACTTGATCTTTTTTATTTTCATTTTTTGTGATGTTTTTGGATTTTTTCATGTACATGTGCTAATAAATGCTTGTGCTGTGTAGATGTGGGACCTGTGAGACCCCTTGGCTTGGCTCCAGAGGCACGGAGGGAGGAGCAAGGCGCTGCCGTCTTGGCCTTGGCTCCTGCAGGAGGTGACCAGACAGAGACCGTGGTACACAATCTTGAGGGCTTACTAGCAGGATTCCCAGACTATCAGGGGATCGAGGAAGTTCCCCTAGCTGCACAGATTCATACAGTGGGTGTAGAACCCAGGATGCACCGCCTTTTGAGGCGGGTGGCACGAGCGGTGGCATGCTACAGAGAGCATAACCCACCACAGTAG